>JAKCPI010000248.1:0-25933 GCA_023213315.1 Euborellia annulipes
GTGGCCGACATACAGGCCTGTGATAGTAGTCGTATAGGCTATTAGAAAATATGAAAAATTACAAAAACTAAATAAATTTTTGGGTCCAAATGGCTTTTAGATGCAAAGAAAAAGACCTTAATTAAAAAAAAAATAAATAAATTTTTTTAACCTTGTTGCCGAATAATTTTATTATTAACCTTTACAATATTAATATATTTTTTGTGATCATTAAGAAGGACCGGATAAGCAACCCTGGGCTGGAATTTTGCACCCTCTACCGTCCCCCTCCACAATCTGACAGATTTAATTAATCTCCCGAGAGTTCATTAATTAGGAGAGAGAGAGGGAAGAGGGAGGGGAAGGTGGGATGAGGAGAGAGAGAGAGAGAGTCGGCTCTCCCTCAGCCCTTGATTACAATGGCGTCGGAGGAAGCCAGGGACGATTAGGTCCGTTTGCTACCGCCTCCAAAACAAAGAAGCCATTTTCTTATGTTTATTAACAAATTCCATTTCAATTCCTCTGAATTAGCCATTCATTAATCTTATTATAGAAGTGAGAGAGCGTCCCCTCTTCCTTTTTCTTCTATCGCATTCTCTTTTTTCATCCAATTTCTATTAAGCAATATAACTCCCCCTCTTATTCTTTGAACAACCAATCAATCACACTTTAGCTTGTCTTTTGAAGCATCTTGAAAATTTTCATTTTAGCAGAAGATTTAGAGAAGAGAGATAAAAAAAAATAAATTCGATTCTAATCAAAATGCCTAGCCATCCTACTCGAAGCCCATGCGTGCTTCTTTTTTCTGAATGGTTTTTAGAATATTTATGACAAAATCTCTAAAAAAATTCGTAAAAGTAGCCTCCTAGAACCTGGGGCCCTAAGCAATTCTGCCAGAGGCTGCTAATTTTGCACTGAGAAAGTAAATACCCCCTTACTGTGGTTTATTTTAGCAAATAATACAAAACTGTTATTAATTACAGTAAAAAATCATCGTTTCAGTTGCTAGTTCTGCAGGCAAACAATGAACACTGTTCATGTTGCAGAATTAGCGACCGAAATGTTGTATTTTACTGTAATTAATAACACTTTTTACTTTCTCTTACCTATGTATATATGTAATACATATATAGAAAGTATTGGATTCTTGTCAAAAATTCGATGTCGAGATTTTGATGGATATATACGTTTTAAGGTCCACTGAGTCCAAAAAAGGGTTTAGCGACATGTTCTGTCGTGTGGGTGGGTGTGTGGGGTTCCATTTTAAGCCTGAAGGAATTGAGGTACGAGGTTTAAATTCTAGGACGTGAAAATAAGCTTTAAACAAAATTGGCCAAAGAGTACTAATACTTTACTGATGTAGTTTTTCAGTTTTTTTCGATTTTCTCAAACTTGGCTCTAACGATTTTTTGATTAAAATTCAAAAATCAATTATATTTTAGATTTTCTTTAAAATGTATTTTCTCATTTTGCCATTGAAATATTCTGAAGACCATTCTACTCTTGAACTTCATAGGAAAGATAGGAGAAATGGTTGCCATGGTAACAAAATAAAATATTTTTTTTTTTTTTTTTTTTTTTTTTTTTGAAAAAAAAAACACTCACACTTTTTCTCATTCACTCACACTCACACACACATTCACACTGTCTTTTCGGCAACTTAGGCCATTTAAGACATTTTACGATATCCGTTATTATTAAATTATATATATTGGGGTCCAGGCATTCTTATTTAAGCCATTTGGTATCCAATTGGCTTAAATAAAATCATCGGACTGCCTGGGGTCCGAACCCGCGACGTTTGGTATATGAGGTTAGCACGCTAACCTCTACGCCATGCCCCGAGGGCAATAAAATATATTATCATATTAATAAATTTTACATCTTGTGCCTACCTCCTATACCAAACGTCGCGGGTTCGGACCCAGGCAGTCCGATGATTTTATTTAAGCCATTTGGATACAGATGGCTTAAATAGAAATGCCTGAACCTCCAATATATATTACATATCGTTTATACGCCAGAAGTCACAGTACGTCTTATGTACGTACATAAGACGAATTATGCGTCTTATGTACGTACATAAGACGTATTGTGCTATCTGGGTAGTCTTAAATGGCCTGAGTTGCCGCAAAGATTGTGCGTATGTGAGTGTGAGTGTCAGTGAGAAAAAAGTGTGAATGTTAAAAAAAAAAATTTACATCTTGAATTCTAATATATCGGCGGAAACTAAATACATGCCGACCCGAAAAATCTGGTGCAAGCCAGAATACAACTTTCGATTACCGAAAGTAAGAGAAAGTTGTTGTTGTGCGACAGTCACACCAGATCTTTTATAATTATTTACTGCTTTTAAGAGCTTTCCCGCAAAACAGCGATCAAATCAATTAAAAAATAAATAATTGAGAGTAAATATGAAAATAATCAGTATAAGAAAAGTAAGCAACAAAATTAAACAAAGTACACACAAATTCAAATTGGGGTTTTTTGAAATCCCGTGTTTTTGTCAACCGCCCAAGAACCATACCAGTCCTGGAGGCCAACATCCGGGAAGAAATTGCCAACATACCCGCTGATATGCTGGTAAGAGTGAATGCAAAGGCAGAAGTTATGCTACCGTACCCTGTATTACAATGAAAAGTCAAAGTTAGAATAAAAAAAAGAAGTCATTGAACGAAAGATAATCTTTTCATTTTTTTAGAAAAGCACAAAAAACTAAAATGCTCTTTATTCCCAATATGTATTTAAGTTAAAAAAAAAAATGCTACTGTTCTATATTTTAGTTAAAAGAAGCTCAACCCCCACTTTTATCAAGAGTGATTATTAATCTGAACGGAGTGGAGAAAAAAAAAGAAGATACCTGATTGATAGTTATAAGGAACATTCAGATTCGGAAAGTATTAATTATTCAATTGGAGATCAAAAATTGCGTTCTCTATTTGATTATCCGTAAACGCATCCTTTTCCAGAAATTAGGTTGATTATAATCTCTTCTCTTTTTTTTTTATTCAAGTGTTTAGATAAATTTCTAATTATCGGTGGTTGTTTAATAATCATAGACTTGAGCAGGTGTATACTTTTTGTGTTTTCTTCCTTTGCTGTTCTCTTCCGATAAAAAGGCGGATGCAGCAGCATCCAATGGCGGCCAGACGGGGTTCTAAGTGGTGCTGAGGGTAATTAGAGGGCGGATCGAGACACGATCATTCACTTAAAATTGAAAAAATAATATTCGATTCTCAACTCTTATCTGATTTTACCATTTAATATGGAATGAGAGAAACAAAAAAAAATTTGAAATTATAAGTTCAATTTTAATCTTGAAGAAATGTTAGATTCTCAACTTTTAAACCGCCATTAATTTATGAAGTGAAGTTTCATAAAATTCATAAACTTCCATCTTTTGGCCTATCCTCTGGGCTGTGCCAATGGATCAAGAGCTTTCTAACGGAGCGAAAGATCTCGGTTGTAGTCGACGGTGTGTCTTCTATTCCGCATTCAATCAACGCAGGTGTTCCCCAGGGTTCTGTCCTCTCTCCCACCCTATTCCTTATGTACATTAACGATCTCATGGGAGTAACCTCCAACCCAATTCATTGCTTTGCTGATGACAGTACCCTGCACTCAGTCAGGACTGGTGAAACCTCATCCACTGGTCGTCTGGGGGCTGTGTCGTCGATAAATGATGATCTTGGTCTCTTGGAGGAATGGGGAAACCTCAATCAAGTAAAATTCAATTCCCAAAAAACCCAATGTTGTTTAATTTCTAGACAAAAAAATAGGATTTGCCCTCCCCTTATTTACAGCAATAATAGTCTCGAGTTCAAAGATTCATTTTCTGTTCTGGGAGTGACAGTTACATCTGATCTCTCCTGGAGCAACCACATCTCTTCTGTGGTTAAATCTACTGCAAGGAAATTGGGTTTCCTATTCAAAACGAAGCGTTACTTTTCCTCCCAACAACTCCTAATCCTCTATAAAGCCCAAATTCGGCCGTGTCTTGAATATTGTTCCCACCTTTGGCGAGGGGCGTCGAAAGACGCTCTCTCCTCCTTGGAAGCCATACAGAGGCGTGCAATTAGACTGATAGGTGATTCTACCCTTACTGCATCCTTACAGTCACTAGATCATAGAAGAAGAGTATCTGCACTATCTCTTCTACAGGTATTACCATGGTCAATGCTCTGCCGAATTAAAATCAATTATCCCACCCAATGCAACATATTCACGGAACACAAGAGAGGCATCTTCCCAGCATCCCTATGCTGTTCAGATCACGACTAACAGAACAAAACAATTTCATTCTTCCTTTGTCCCCATGACCTCCCGTGATTGGAACAAGCTCCCCTGCGTCTATCTTCCCCAAAACCTACAATCTTCAGACTTTCAAGTCTAACCTCAACAGGCATCTTCTCAGTTCCCGCAGTTGAGTTTCCCTTTATGCTTCTCCTTTTGTTTTTATTTTCTTCCTGGCTGCATGTGACTATTGGTCATTATAGGTCTTCGGACCTTATGCACCCATTCCAAAAAAAAAAAAAAAAAAAAAAAAAAAAAAAAATTCAAATTAAAATATACACTACTTTATATGTTTCTAAATTATTTATTAATTATAAATTAACACATAATTAATAAATATTTAACTTGAATTTACAAAATGTTTCAATGACAGGTAAGTTTAAATATTATTCATAAATTCATTTGTTTTTGATTGATGGAAGATAGACCAACAAACTACAATGATCAAATAATTAATAAATTACTTCAGAACAGTAGATAAATATCCTTAGAAATTAATAATTGCATATGCGAAATCCTCTGTAGATCAATGAATAAAGAAAAATTATTGAAATAATTCTTTAAGATTAATTTAAATACATAACGGTAGTATCGATGGCTACCAGGGGATGTTCCACACGCTGATTGCTGGAGGTCATCAATGTTGCGCTTAACAGCAACGAGTGTGTTACTATTCTCTGCTGCTGTGACCCCGTCCTTTAATATAAAGTTAGTCTCTCAAAATAAGATATGATTTCATTTGATCTTCTTAAAAAATTTTTGTCCAAGTTCGATTCTTCTGGTCCCCCTTCACGATAATTTTGTGAAATTTAACATTCTTTCTCAGTCCCTCTAAAATTAGCGTGGTCTGTTTGATTCAATCACATATTGGAAATTCCCAGCAATATCAGGCCTGTTGTTATTTTGGTTGTTGTTATATCAAGTATCAGATTTTTTAATTAATTTTTGAGATTTTTGCATTCCTTGAAACTAATATTATTTCAAAAATATAGAATTCAATAACGTAAATTTCGTAAAATTTTATCTTCCAATAGATAAAGACATCAAGCACCCTTGGGGGTCCTAAAGAATTAGTATAATATATATCTAGAGAGAGTAGAGAAGTAGTTAATTGATTATCCAAGGTAATCAAAAAGTTGATGTGCACGCCTTTGTAGTTCTGCCATTGCGTGCCATGCGATCCTATAATCAAGAAGGAAGTCAGAAAAAAAGAGACGAATTCGCCAGTGCCGAAATTTCCAATCACATGCAATGTTAAAAGAGCAATTCAAGGAGAGATGATGATGATGATGATGGAGGATTGAGAGATCAGCAAACGGTTGGTTTTTATAAATACACCGACAAGTATGCATTAAATTATAGTGGGGAATCAATTTTCTTAAAAATTTCCTAAAGATTTCATTTCATAAACTCTCAAAAAAAAAAAAAAAGATTATTCCCACAGGAAATACATTGGGAATTTACTCAATAATTCATTCGATAAAGTGCATCTAAATCTCGGTTGAGTAGGAGAAATCTTGAATTAACTAAATTGTTCATTTAAAAAATACTTTTAAACATGTTGAACGAAAAGAGGATAAATGCACGCACGCACAAAGAATAAATTTCTAAAAATGAACATGCATGAATTTTGGATAGAGAAAAAGAAAGAGGAATAGAAGCCAAGCTGTTTACATATTTTTTGCTACGAAAAGTCATTAAAATCATGTCTTCTTTAGCCAAACATAAAGCTTGGCTTGAACTGTACACGGTTGTCAATAATTTATATGCTTTAAAATTTTCCTAAAGATTTTTATTTATTAGGTCAAATGACGATTTAAGTGATCAAGGTACATTTATTTGTAGGCCTACCAACTAGTATCCAAATAATTTAAATAAATATTAATCTGAATGCCTGAGATTCGAGCCCGCATTAGTTTTAAAGATTATCAATATTGACATTTGTCCCAGGGATGGGAAAAATTGAAGATGATGTTTAAGGCGTATCAAGGATATTAGGAGTTGGGAGGAGATATCAAATAGATTTCGGGATCTAAATTATTATAGTAGAGTTGGTCATAGGAGGAAAATTCAGGAGTCAAGATTCTCGAAGAATGTAATGTCAAGTTTGTAGAATCTGGAATTGATTTGTGGAATGGATTGTCTGTCTCTAATTGGGATTATAACACTCTGCCCCTTATGATCAAATCTATAATAAATTTTATCAAGTCCTAAGGTGCTAGTTATGTGAAATTTGTGTTTAGTTCTTGTGCGCAGAGATTAGTGAAGGACTAGAGTGAGGTCATATCATCCTTGTAAGGTTTTGGGCAGGTTTTTCCTTATAATCGGGGAGCTGGCGACAAAAATGGGCAAGAGTTTTCTGAAGGCTAATATTTTCAGAATAGGTTGCATTTTAGTGATGGAAAGATACTCTAGAGTCAGCACTTTCAGTACCATCGGGCGATACAGAGGAGTAAAATTTGTAATTCATATAATGGTTGTCATGGTAACAAGATATAAAAAAATATTTCTCTATCTCAGTGTCTCCTTTCATATGAATTATAAATTTGACCCCTCTAAATCTCCCAAACCGTTCACTTTACCGTGATTATGTACTAGACCATTTTTGTTTGTAATTTAATTTTGATTATTTTTATATAGATGAATTTTTGCGGAAAACCGCATAGTTTTCGAGATATTTGCGAAAAATCATCTTCCCGCAACTTTACCAGCCTATTCCCGCCAAAGTACTGGAAGTGCTAACTCTAGAGTATCTTACCATAACTAAAATGCAACCTATTCTGAAAATATTAGCTTTCAGACAACTCTTGGCCATTTTTGTCGCCAGCTCTTGGACTTTTAAAAAATTTTATTTTAAGAATCATAAAAACCAGACAAGGAGATTTAATAAAGATTAAAAAAATGAATAAATTTCTCGTATAGATTAGAGAAAGATCTTTTTGATTAAAAAATCAAGCTTTTAATTTTGTTGGCCGTTAAGTGGTTTTTATTCTATAAAAATTGAGCAATTTTTCTTGATCTGATTTCATTATAAACAATAGCCATCCCCTCCCAAAGGCTACGCACTCACTCAAAAAGGGCCATTAATAACGCGCCTTCCTTCTTCCCTCATTACTTTCTATTCAAACAGATATGAATTATTTATATTTTATTTATTTATTTTTTTTTTAATTCTAATCTGTAATTATATACATGAGTTCTCTTTCTCTCCTCACCTCCCAGTTGGTAATTTTAAACTTCAATAATCAGCTCAAAAACAAACAAACAACGCTTCTTCTTTTTTTTTTAATATAATTATATTAATGAGGGAAGAAGGCTTCAATTTCCGGAATAAAAAAAAAATAATAGTAAATAAATAAATTAACAACCATGAGAAATTTCGATTCGACACTTTTATAATAATAATAGTATTAGTTGGTGAGAATTTGAATACAAGGAGTGGCCAATTAGACGAGTGGCATATTCATGACGTCATTCTAATATTTTTTTATAAAAAAATATATTTCTTAATACGTTATTTAAGTAAAGTTGAAATTTGAACCCGTTTAGTAATTACCGAAAGGTGAATAAATTATTAGTATTTAATTAGTTACTGAAAGTTAGGCAACCAAAATGGCCAAGTTAATAAGTTTAGAAAATCATTGTTCAAAATATTGTCCAGAAACCTTTCTTCTTCGTTACATTTTACATCATGCCCCTCCCCCTCTCCTCACGATAAAGCATGTTATGTACACAAAGCAATTTTATAACAATAAATATTCTATAACAAATTAAACAGTTTAGAACTTATCAATGAATGTTAAATTTTATATTGCTTATACCGCCGGGGGCCGGCGGTGGGGGGGGGCAGGGGTGATTTTCCCCCCCCCCCGGGGGGGGGGGGGGGGGGGGGGGGAAATATTTTCTTTATTTCATTTATTATTAAAAATTATATATTTTTATTTTTTAAAAAAAAAAATTTTTTAATTTAAAAGTAAAAAAATTATTTTTTTTCCAAATTTTTTTCAAAAATTTTTGAAAAATCCTTCAAATATTTTTAAAATTTTAATTTTTTAAAAAATTGATATTTTTTTTAAATTTTTAAAATTTTTTAATAAAATTTTTTTTTTTTTTTATTTTTTAAAAAATAAAATTTTTTTATTTTTTAAAAAAATAATTTTTTTCCCCCCCCCTCATTTTAATTCGTTCCCCGACTACCGGTATATCTACCTATATTTTAATATTACTAATCCCATTAAAATTTGGTCAATAAATTAACTAAGAGCAATTCTAAAAAATCTAAAATTTAAAATATTTTATTTTCTAAATTTAAATGGGACCCTCATTATTTGGGTTCCAATTAACATTCAGACGTCGTTAAAAGCGATGCATAAAATTTCAAATTATTTTATTCTCATTTTTTTTTTTTTTTATTAATGACATAATAATATCCTATGATTTCAATGGAGAAATTTTTTTTTTTTTTTTTAACCATTCAATTCAATCGACGCTCAATTATTTCAATCAACATAAAAATTGTTTCGATTGATTTATATATTTTGAAATCCAATTATAGTTTCTATTTAATAGCGTATATATCTTTATGTAAGTGGTATGGCAGAGAAAGGTTTCAAAAAAATTTTTTTTTTTTTTTGCATTGATGAATTAAACGTTTTATTATTTATATCAAGGAATTAGGTTAAAAAAAATAAGAAAAAACAAATAAAAAAAGAAAAACAATTGTTGTACGCCTGCTAAGAATGAAAGTGGGGAAAGTTCGAAATTCAACAATCCGAGAAAAGGAGTTTGAAAATCGAATTTTAATATTTTCCTCTACATAATAACAATAACCCGCAGGGCTGGCAAGAAGATAGGTCAACAGTCACCAAGATAAATGCCAAACGGCGCTGAAAATCGGGATAGGCGGTCTTCGAGAGAAAAGTCCGTTGAAGCCAAAATTTTATAAATTTATAAAATCAAATAGCCTCGAAATAAGCTTAAAAAACAAAACAATAATTGCACTCTAATTTTAATCTCTTCCTAAGGAATTTAGATAAATAAAGAGGAGGCAATGGCTAAGCCGGCTAAGCTGATGGGTCCGAAGTCTCAACACGACTCGGGTTCGTCCAGGCGTATCAACCATCCTGCCGAAGTCTCCTCTTAGGGTAGGTGGGGGAAGCCCCACCGTGGTATCTACAAAGGGCCTAATTGGCCTAAGTGTGTTCCCTCTCTGGGAACGGCCACTTCAACCTAACCTAACCTAGATAAACTCAAGAGTTTGAGAGGATTCAACAGGAAACTTTTGAATATAGATACGTCATGCTTGCTTCATTTCGAATAGATGAATTCAAAGTAATTTAATTTTAATCTGCACGAATTTGAATGTGTTCTTCCCTTGACCTTCTCTCTGGTGATTGTTTCACCAAATAGATTATCATACTCTGACAATTAACACTCTGACCAAAATATCAATTTTAATAATAAATATAGTAACAAAATATAAATACTTTCTTATGCTGGTTTACAGATGGAACAATCTTGAATTCTGATGTATTAATACTATCAGAAACTATCTATAC
This sequence comes from Euborellia annulipes, assembly GCA_023213315.1. Lineage (NCBI taxonomy): Eukaryota > Metazoa > Arthropoda > Insecta > Dermaptera > Anisolabididae > Euborellia > Euborellia annulipes. The sequence continues at coordinate 9,831 of JAKCPI010000248.1, forward strand.
AATATACCGGTATATCTCGGCACTAAAAAATCTTGTGTCACAGATACACTTTTTGATAACCGGAGCTATATACAGTCAAATGGTCTAATCCTGGATGCCATCCCCACTATGTTTTCACTTACAAGGAGAGACACGGTTGACTCGTCACCGATTTTGATCTCCTTTTATTTGGTGAATCTATACTGAAAAATATTTGTATTCTGATCGAACTTTTCGTCCAATGCGCCCTGTAACAATTTTTTTTTTCTCATCTGAAATTTTAAAATCTGAAAAGGATTGTTATAAGGCTCAAAGAAAAGCATATCAACAACAACAACTGATAGCGTAACGTGTAGAGGAGAGGATTAGTAATCCAGGGATCCCAAGTTCAAAACCTGGGTTGCATGTTTTTTTTTTTTTGTATTATTTATTATAAAAAAAATAAATATTATATTATATTATAAAAATATTTTATTTATATTTGCGACATATTTATTACATATTTATACAGAAAACAATGAATAATAAATCAATTAGATACTGTATATTGATTGTATTTATGTCCGAAAAATATTACCTTTTTTTTTAGAGACGCAAAATTTTTGCCACCAGCGAAACCAAAATTTTCTTCATGTGCCGTTCGCGGAACATTTCCTCTTTTGTGGAGCCAACATTATCGCGCTATGGGGTTGCGCAAACATTTCGGGGGGGGGGGGGACCCATTATTGGCTCTATATTCCTATATATGTAGGGTTATGCCCTCGACCCCTGACCTCCCCTTATATACGCCCCTGAATTATTCATTTATATATCTAATTTACTTATTATTCATTGTTTTCTGTATAAATATGTAATAAATATGTCGCAAATATAAATAAAATATTTTTATAATATAATATTTATTTTTTATATAATAAATAATACAAAAAAAAAAAAAAAATGACAACCCAGGTTTTGAACTTGGGATCCCTGGATTACTAATCCACTCCTCTACGCGTTACGCTATCAGTTGTTGTTGTTGATATGCTTTTCTTTGAGCCTTATAACAATCCTTTTCAGATTTTAAAATTTCAGATGAGAAAAAAAAATTGTTACAGGGCGCTGGACGAAAAGTTCGATCAGAATACAAATATTTTTCAGTATAGATTCACCAAATAAAAGGAGATCAAATCGGTGACGAGTCAACCGTGTACTCTCCTTGTTAGATAGACTAGGGGCATTGTCATACAGGACCTTTCTTAGATTAGAGAGATGGTATTAATTAATTTAATGTTTTTTATGAATTAATTACATTAATTTGAAAAGTTTTGTATCTTGTCTCTCTAAGATTTAGAGTTGTTTCTCTCACCGATACAGTGCACTGCTAGAGCGGATACTTTTGACTGATCCAGATAGTATTAATACAACTTGACCTAATTCAAAAAATGACCACATTTTTATTAGGTCTATCAATAAAAGAAACATTTAATTCATAAAAATAATTTTAACAGTTGAAAACGTTTCTTTGTGAGAATTAATTACGGTATTTCCATGTTATCTTCAATTTAATAAAAAAATAATTTGATGATTATTCCACGATTGAATTCAACCTTCAGGAAAAGAAAAGAAGTTGAAAGGAAATAAATAATTGTTCATCTCTTGTGTGTTTGAAGATCAGAATGATAAAAGACAAAATAGTCAGAATAAAAAGATTAAAAAAAAAAAAAAAACGAATCTAATTGAACGTTCATCAAAAGTATTTTTTTAAAAGAATCCTCCCGCGTTGGCTGTTGTTGATGTGAAGCCTCAATTTCGGTGTCGTTATCCCATCGAGTCGAGTTTTATATTTAATTAATATAAATACCGTTTGAGTAACATGTCCGCATCGGCGTAATGACAGGTCTTACGCCAATTGATCGAGCTTACACTGTAATTTCGGTTTAAGATTTATCGCTCTCTCGTAATCACCGGATTCCTCTCTCTTTCTTTTGGATATTTTTTTTCTCTCTTCTTTTCAAAGAGAAAAAAAAGATTGTCCTTGTTGTTGTTGTTGTTGTTTAGCTCTAATGACATAAAACTATGAATGACACCCTCCTCTTCTAGTTTTTTTTTTTTTTATATATTTTTTTGGATTATTATTATTAACATCAAATTGAGGTCAGTTTCTGTTTCTCTCAATGAGTTTTTGGTCAAATTTAAAGAGGGAAATATTTTCAAACTGATAATCTAATTTTCTATAAAAAAAAAAAACTAAGTTGAATATAGGTACAATTATTAGACAAAATTTATATAAAATTTGTGACGTTATCTTAAAGAGATACAGTATATAATAATTTCAAAACATGGATATTGATATTAAATGTTAAAATTAGATTATACTAAACAGTTTTTATTCTGAAAAGTTGTTCTAAAATTAAATAGTTTTTTAGAGGATACGTGAATTTCAAATTTATAAAAGTAGGTAATATAGAGATTTGATATTTGAAATAAAGTTATCCCTTTTTTACTTTCTCTTATTATATATGTATTATAATATATATAGAAAGAATTGGATTCATGTCAAAAATTCGATGTCGAGATTTTGATGGATATACACGTTTTGAGGTCCCCTGAGTCCAAAAAAGTGGTTTTCGCGTCATGATCTGTCTGTCTGCGTGTCTGTGTGTCTGTGTTCAATTTAAAGCATGAAGGAATTGAGCTACGAGGTGTAAATTTTATATTTAAGTTAGGCACCTCCCTGAGGCGTAAAAATAAGCTTTTAACCAAAAAGTACTAGTACTTTACTGATGCACTTTTTCATTTTTTTTTTTACATTTTCTCAAAATTCGCTCTAACGATTTTGATTATTTTAATTCAAAAATTTATTTCAAAAATTAATTATTTTCAATATTTTTTTAGATGCTCTTTAAAATGTCATTTTGCTCTCAAAATTGTTTGAAGCACACTTTATTCTTGTACTTCATATGAAAGATAGGAGAAATGGTTGCCATGGTAACAAAATATAAATATTTTCCCATGTTTATAAATTTTACATCTTGAATTCTAAAATACCGGCGGAAACTAAATATATGTCGACACTAAAAAATGGGGGGTGACAAGCACAGAACACAACCAGTCACTCCAGATTTTTTAAAAATCAAAAAATTCATTTATTCTCATTTATATAGGCCTATCTTTTGTTTGTTTGTTTTTCTAGAAAGTCGGAAATAAATACTCAGTCGGTTATCAAACGTTTCTTTTTATGTGGTTTCATTTCAAAATAAAAGAGAAATTCTTAAAGAACTGTTGAACACACCCTCTTAATTTCACCCTTTTATTTTATTATAAAACAAAACTTTTCTTCAAGAAAATATATATATCAATTCCCTAACGTAAAATTATGAAAAGAATTTTATTTGCGGTTAAAGAAATTTTATTTTTTTGATTTTTTTTTTATTAAAAATTTTATTTTCATTCCGGATATACGCGTACCTTTGTTAATATATTTAATTCTGTGTTATTTTCCCCAAAAATTATTAAAAGCACCACCGTTAATTATAGGTAGGGCGGTAATAACACATTTCACCCTTTCGAGTCTAATCTTATGTTTTGCACTCGATGATTATTTGAATCGCTTTCGCTGCTCTAATAATAATAATAATAAAAATAAAGCCAACTTAATTTGAAGTTCGTTTCGTCTTTGCTTAGTAGTGACAAAAAAAAGGAAGAGGCGCGCAGCTGCCCCTGCGACTTGCCAGGCCAAATGTCACCCTTCAAAGGGTTATTATAAAAGTATTATCATTATCTGAGTCACACAAAAGGGCCACGTTCCGTAATCCGATTATTATCTGTTTTATCATATTACATGGAGCATAAGAAATAACAATTTATTCAATAAAATAAAAAATAAAAAAATTTCTAATAAAAAAAGTAGTAGGCCTATTGTCAACCAAAATGGTATCAAAAAATCTGGTGTGATGGTCGATTAGCACACAGCACTACCATTCGGCAAGAGAAGTTATGTATTGTGCTTGTCACAACAGATTTTTTTGTGGCGACATATATATCATTGCCCTTAGCACCTAAGGTATTTAAACATGACCACGCGATTCATACGAGCTACGAATGCTTCCACATCAGTAAAGTGTACTTCAAACGATTTCGAACGAAAAATTTCACTAATATACGTTTAAAAGAGCTTCAAAAAAAATAGTTGATTTATGAATTTTAATCAAAATCGTTGGAGCGAATTTTGAGGAAATCGAAAAATACTGAAAAAAGTACATCAGAAAAGTACTAGTACTTTTTGGCCGATTTTGTTCAAAAGCTTATTTTCACTCCTTGAGGGTGTACCTAACTCAAATATAAAAATGGGTTTCTCTCTTTATATTTCCTATATAGGGTAAGAAAAAGTAAAAATGTAGGGGCTATAGTAAAAATGGGAGTGCCCTCGGGGCTTGGCGTAGAGGTTAGCGTGCTAACCTCGTATACCAAACGTCGTGGGTTCGGACCCCAGGCAGTCCGATGATTTTGTTTAAGCCACTTGGATACCAAATGGCTTAAATAAGAATGCCTGGACCCCAATACGTATAATAATCAAAAACGGATATCGTTTAAAGTCTTAAATGGCCTAAGTTGCCGAAAAGACTGTGTGCATGAGTGTGTGAATGTGAGTGTGAATGAGAAAAAAGTGTGTGTTAAAAAAAAAAAAAAAAAAAAAATGGGAGTTACTGCTGGATGTTAGATCTATTTACACATATTTTGATGTCAAAATACATCTGACATCCAGCAGTAACTTAAATTTTTATTTTTGGAATTCTTTTGCAAATTTTCCTCTGACTGTTTTTACATGATTCATCTTTGGCGACACTTTTTGAAATTTTTTGTAATATTTAGAATTCAGTCTGCCATCATCAGTTTATCTATATATTGAGCTAATTCCAGGTTCACTGAGTTAGAGCTCGGTAATTTTCTTTCTCTTGCCTATATATGAAATATATAGGAGAGAAAGTATTGGATATGTCAAAAATTCGATGTCGAGATTTTGATGGATATACATGTTTTGAGGTCCCCTGAGTCAAAAAAGTGGGTCCCGCAAATTGGTCTGTGTGTATGTATGTGTGTGTGTGTGTGTGTGTGTGTGTGTGTGTGTGGTGGTGTGTCTGTATGTGTGGACAGATTTTTAGCATGAAGGAATTGAGCTACCGGATTGAAATTTTATATTTAACTTAGGTACCTTCCCACACGCTCAAAATAAGCTTTTGAACAAAATCGGCCAAAAAGTACTAGTACTTTACTGATGTACTTTTTCAGTTTTTTCGATTTTCTCAAAATTCCCTCCAAGGATTTTTTAAAATTCAAAAATCAATTATTTTTTAGATGCTCTTTAAAATGTATATTCTCATTTTGCCGTTGAAATCTTCTGAAGACCACTTTACTCTTGTTCTTCATAGGAAAGATAGAAATGGTTGCCATGGTAACGGAATTTAAAACTTTTCTTTTTATTAGATTAAAAATCAATTATTATTTAAATTCCCATTTTTTAAAATTTATTTGTGTCTTTAATTGTTTCAAAGAAAACATATATGTCTCTCTCTCACTTGCAAACATTATCGTCTCTCTCTACTCTTTTTAAATTCCCTTTCCACCTTATCTTCGCATAGGAACAATGTTAATTTCCTATAGGGATTTGTATGTTAATTTCGATTCAAAAGGGGGTCGGTCCCCTTTGGAACTTTTAGGCATTTAAAATTTTTTTTCCAATTCTTATGAAATTTTGTATTTATTTACGATTCTATATTGTGTATAAAATGTCCAAATATGAGATTAAAATTTTGAAAAATAACCATAGTTTATTTCAATCAGTCAACATTTAAAATGCAAGTTTGAAACTAAGGTGCTATCGGAAACTAAATATATCTCGACACAAAAAATCTGGTGTGACCAGCACATGCCCAACTTTCTCTTACCGAAGGGTAAGAGAAAGTTGTGTGGGCGCAGTCACACCAGATTTTTTTTTTATATATAAAATTGGAAAAAATTGAAAAAGTACATCAGTAAAGTACTAGTACTCAAATTTTCCCAGACGAGAACAAGCGCATTTTTATATTGGTACGTACCGGAAATTTGAAAAAAATCATTAGAGTTGTTTTCTGACGTGCTTACAAGCAAACAAACGTACATTGCTCGTTTAATAGTATAAGTTATAACTGTCATGTAAGTTTAGGTTTTAATTCAATTAGCTTAAAAAAGGCGCCCTCATTAGGCTAATTAAAATAGCTTTTTAAATGGCGATATGAAGTAATTTCCAAGCTCGCCTCCCATGTCGTTCGTGGTGGGGGGCATAGCGTTCCCGTTACCCCATTTTACCTCACTCCCAAAGTCACACAATTATGTTTGTTCATTTTACTTGAATATTAAAAAAAATGGTGCGTGCGTTTTAGTTTTTTTTTTTTTTAATAAAATTTCAAGTTTGTTTCTCACCCATTGAGACGGAAGCTATTTGCATAAGTGTAGGACGTTTATTAATTAGAGCCTTGCACGTGGTGCTACTTTCATACGCCACTGCACTGACTACAGCTGTTTGATAAATGACTGCAACTTTGTTTTAGTGTAAAAATGTTTTTAATCTAAAGCCTGTTGGCTAAACGTTTTAAGTTGTACAGTATTTCCAATCAGCACAAGAATAGATACTTTTTAAAATTTGACAAACTACAAAATTTAACAAAATTAATGTTAAATTTTCTTAATTTTTTATTGACATTGAGATTGATGTTAATTTTTACTTTCTCTTATCCTATATATGAAATATATATAGAGAGAAAGTATTGCGATCATGTCAAAAATTCGTTGTCGAGATTTTTTTTTATAAAAGCCTATAATAAATCTACACATCTCCCTCAAAAAATTTAGATGAAATTTAATTTCATTAAAAAGTGTTTGAAATCGCCAAATTTACATAGTTCACTCATTTAAAATAATAATAAGACCGTAGTTTATAGAATATTACTGAGGTGGGTTCTTCTTCCAAAGAAGTTACCATACATTGATTTAAAAAAATCTTACTCATATTGAACTAGAAATAATTGTATTTCGATTTGAAGAGATAAAGTCACTGTTAACAGGAGGACAGGAGCAGGCAGCCAGATTATTAGTTTTCACGAAGCCAGATTATTAGTTTTCACGAAATAAAACTCTGTTTGGGAAACAGTTTCATTTTTAATGACATAACCTCAGTCCCATTATCGAGAGTATGGACTCAAATGACAGAGCAGTGAGTCAAATAGTGGAGCTGTCAGTTAGCTGTTTATTATTATACATAAATTATTTGTACAAAAATACAATGCATACAAGTTTAAGTTACAAAATTTTGATCAAACTTGGTGCATCGTATATAAGCAGATAAGCATTGCATTGTATTTTAGTACAAATAATTTATGTATAATAATAAACAGCTAACTGACAGCTCCACTATTTGACTCACTGCTCTGTCATTTGAGTCCATACTCGATAATGGGACTGAGGTTATGTCATTAAAAATGAAACTGTTTCCCAAACAGAGTTTTATTTTTTATTTTTTTTTTTAAATTTATTTTAAAGTCTTTTTCGACAACGGAGGCCATTTAGACTCCGTCTCTATTTATTTCAATTTATTGGTAGTCAATTGAATTGAAATAAATTGTTGCATGAGACGGGATGCGAACCCGCAACCCTTGGTACAGAAGGCCAGCACTCTAACCCCTACACCAAGGCCCGAGGGCAGTTTTATCTCGTGGAGCCTAATAACCTGGCTGCCTGCACCTGTCACCTAATGTTTATTATTGTATTTCTTAATCCTCTTAGCTAATTGACAAATTATTTAAGAAATTTTACTTTATTTATAAATTAAATAAATAATAATAATGTTTTTAATCGTCATCAATTAATCTAGATAATAGCTATAACAAATTTCATTCATCCATTCATTGGAACGAAACAAAAGAAGCTGGAAAATCCCCAAAAGATGAATGAACGCGAACTTGTTTACTTTTTCACTCAAAAAAACAAAAGCGTTTCGTTTCTTAATGGAAAAAAAAGAAGAAGAAATGAAACCCCAATGAGAGAGAAAAAAAAAGATTAATTATAGCCAACTCCCAAACATAAAAACTTCTTAATAGTTAGTTTGGGATTTTTTCATTTTTATTACTAAATTAACTTGGATGGTTAGAGAATATTTTTTTAAACAATATTAATTAGGTCAATCAATTTTTTTTAACTCCGATCTTTCACATAGGCTCTATAGCTTCTTTATGAACAAATTTTTTCTAATAAAAAGAACCAGAAATAAGGATTAGTTCACTAGCTAGGAAGTAATTCAGGAGATAGGAAATAATGTAACTCCACGGAATGCTGGTAGATGGCTACGACCAAAGGTCGGTTGGGTTTGAGGTGTGTGCTTTGTGCACGTAAGCACCTAAGGTAAATAAACAAGAATCCCGGTAGAAATTTCAAATAATAATAAAAATTTTGTATCACAAATCAAATTCGTTGGAGAAAATTTTGAGAAAAAACTAAAAAAGTTGGTCTTGGTTGCATCATTAAAGTAAGTAGGCCTACTCTTTAGGTGATTTTATTCGAAACTTTTGTATTGGCTCAATAATTCCTAAAATAACTCGCGATACTTAAATTTTATACTTGTTAGTCCTTATTTTGAACAAAATCGACCAAAGAATACAAGAAGTTTTTTTTTTTGAAAAAAAAAACATTCACACTTTTTCTCATTCACACTCACACTCACACACACATTCACACAGTCTTTTCGGCAACTCAGGCCATATAAGACTTTTACGATATCCGTTATTGATAAATATTCATATATGGGGTCCAGGCATTCTTATTTAAGCCATTTGGTATCCAAATGGCTTAAATAAAATCATTGGACTGCCTGGGGTCCGAACCCGCGACGTTTGGTATATGTAGTGACGTAGGACGTGACGTCAACCTTCGTTTCTATATACCTTTTTATAAAAACACAATATAAATATTGTTATTATTATTATTGTATTAAAAAGAATCAGTTGATTTGTTTTGTCTCGTTTAAAATAAATTTGGAATTATTTTGAATATTTATTTCATCACTTAATATATGAGGTTAGCACGCTAACCTCTACGCCATGCCCCGAGGCCGCAAGAAGTTTTATTTATTATTTTTTTTTAATAAAAACACTCACACTTTTTTCCCATTCACACTCAGATTCACGCACACATACACACAGTCTTTTCGGCAACTTAGGCCATATAAGACTTAAAAGATACCCGTTATTTGTAAATACTGTATATCTTTTTTGTGGGTCCAGACATTCTTCTTTAAGCCATTTGGTACCCAAATAATTTAAATAAAATCATCGGACTGCCCTCAGCCCTTAGTATACAAGACAGACGCGCTACCAACTAGACCAAACACGAGGGCTTTTAGAAATGCACTTTATGATTTTACAAAATTTCCTCTAACAATTTTGATTGAAATAAAATTAAAACACGGCATTTGAAAGGTATGTTCTGTTCTGTCACACCAAATTTATTTAATGTGTCAATTTATAGCTATTATATAATTTCAGGTAGCACACATCAGAACCAATTTATAATCAAAGGTAGTATTTTGCAATCCATGGTAAAACACTAGTCATTATATGGTTTAATGTTATTGTTTTTCGCTTAATAAGATTCAGCAAAGATATGTGCAAAATCGCCTGCGTGGAGTTTAGTTTCAAAAAGCAATTAATAATGATAGGAAAAGGAATTTTCAATACTTATTATTTTCGTATTTAAAAGTAATAATTAATTAAATATTGCACCATATTGAGTGTGGGGTGCCCGAAAAGAGCGTGATTGCTTGCGTGTTGCATGCATGCTCCATCTCACAGATGAGGGAGGTTTTGCGGTTGCCATCATCCACGTGCGCTGGGTTTACAGCACGTGACTTCACAGATGGTTCTAATTATCTGTTAACTACACGTTGGTGATGTTTATAAACAATTGTGGTCGATTGGCTTTTGTCCCGTCTCGGGACATTTGTTCGGATCCCACCGAATAAAAGGAGCAAAAAAACAAAAGAGGTGAAGATGTGTGTAAGATGTCTAAATATGAGAAATCAAACTGCCATTAGGACTCTGATCAATCCATTTGCAGATGTCTTTAATTGAGATGTTTGGAAAGAAATAGGTGTAAAGTATTCATTAGAATAATCACTATTCTAAAGTTGGATGACGTCAATGGAAGAAATGTTAGCCTCAGTTTGAGAACTCAGTCGGTTTATGTACTCACAAAATGTGAGCACTTCCCCGTGGCTGAGAGGTTGACAAAGGTCAATATTGATAACCTAAAATCCAAGGGGAATGGGCTCAGACTCCAGCAAGGGCAATTAATTATTAGGAGGCCTAAATATGATTGACGTAGGGGATACGGGAAGGTGTTTGAAGATTTTGCCCTAATTGATCTCTTAACGATAGTGAAGCGTCTACGTTTTGTATTGCTATTTATGTTAAGAAGATTATTATTTCATTTTTTTAAACACTCACACACACGGTTTCACATAGTCTTTTCGGAAACTCAGGCCATATAAGACTTTTGACGATAACCGTTATTTGAATATATATGTATTTGGGGTCCAGGCATTCTTATTTAAGTCATTTGGTATCCAAGTGGCTTAAATAGAATCATTGGACTTCCTGGGGTCCGAACCCGCGACCCTTGGCATACAGGCAGGCGCGCTACAAACTACACTAAGCCCGAGGGCTAGAAATAATTAATATCTTAAATGACATTACGGTTGAATACACATATTGCAAATACAACAAAAAATGGTTGTAATTCAATAAACAAAACACCGGAACACACAATTTATCCTCAAAATACTGTAATAATAATTGTACCTTGAGCCCACAGACGACTAAAAGTGAAGAAGACAAATTAACCATAAGTTAGAAATAAATGTACTATACTGGCAACCTATTAGAAATTTTTAAAATCCATAGTTTGATGTACATAAGCTCGTATATAATACAAAAGTGTACTAGCAACATATAGGAACCTTTAAATCGTTGAGTAGTTTCTTGAATTTATATAAATAAATTGACAATGCAATGGTAGATTGGATATAAAATATGAAAGAAATGTCCTGATTACTTTTTTTGGGTGGTGCCTCTTCCCTCAACATTGGGAGGACTCGAGGCCTGGACCCCATGGAGTCGGCGCCTATGGACTCCAGGCAGTCCGATGAATATTTATTCGATACCAAATAGTATTGGGCCTGGATAATTTTGTATAGTAAGATATACAGTATATGTATATTGTGTATCGTTTAATGGACTAAGATGCCGAAAAGCTTTGAAAAATAAAACAAAAAGTGAAAATAGAAATCTTAATTATAAATTGGCAAATTCCTTTGTCCTGGGTGAAATCTAAATCTTGTCCAACATATGACGCCGAAAACCGCGATAAGAAGAGTAGATGCCTGCCCTGCTACTACTTTTGTGTGGCTACTAACAAATGTCTAATAAATTATCAACTAGATGAATTTAGTGTCCAAGTGTTGAAGTATTAATGAATTTCTTTTTTAATTTTTTGTTTCCAAGGCACAATTTAAAATAACACCTCAAAAGGAGAGGTTATCTTTTATGTCTATAGACGGTTGGCATGCGCCCCTTGTTATAACAAAAAGACAAGTGTAATTATTGTAATAATTGTCAATTGAAATAATAAACTAAAGGGATAAAAAATCACCTCGTTTTCTAATGATCTTTTTTCCAAGCTATTCTTTTCTCTCTCGCTCTTTCATTTTTTTTATCTTTTATTCTCCGGAAATCAGGAAACCAAAAGGATTCAAAAGCAACAAATGTCACGTTTATTTTTCTGAAGAAAACGTCTAAATTTGAAAAGGTTGTTTTTTTTTGTATGGTTTTGAAAGAAGTGAAGGCAAGTCAGCTTGACCAGAAAACGATCATCATGACCATAATAGAGAGAGAAAGAGAGAGAAGAGGCAGTCATATCTGGAGCAGTTGGAGAACAATTTAAAAAATTAAACTTTATAATACCAATTATTTACGTAAAATTGAGTTAATTATAGACCGAAAACTCATTTCTTTCTCTTGTAAAAATGTTTTAAAAAGGAAAAAAAAAACTCATTATAAATCAATTTTTTAAATATCTTCTTGTTAGCGGGAATAATTTAAAATTGAAAAATGACTTTATTATTTTAATTAGGAAATTTTTGATATAACAATGTTTAAAAAAATACACAATCAAAAAAGATTTTAAAATCTCGGGTCTAACGTTATATGCTCAAAGATTGCGAAAACTTTAAAAAAAAGCAACCTTGGAGTAGTGACTACACTCTTGATTAAGGTTGCCACCTTTTTTTTGCAATTAAAGTATATTGGTAATTAAAAGTAAGAAAAAAGTACATAGTGTCAAAATAAAGTATAATTTATTTTTCTTTTGGATTATATTGAAAAATATATTTTTTATTGCTTTTCGCATGTTTTATCAAATTATTATCTTTACTTAACAATTGCACGGCATCTTTACAATATATATTTAAGTTAAAGTAAATAAGTAATTCATTCTACTTTCTCTTACCTATATATGTAGAGAGAAAGTATAGAATTCATGTAAAAAATTCGATGTATTTTGATGGATAAAAACGTTTTGAGGTTCTCTGAATCCAAAAAAGTGGTTTTCGCGACATGGTCTGTCTATAGGTGTGTCCGTGTGTCTGTCTGTGTGTGTTAAATTTCAACCATGGAGGAATTTAGCTACGAGGCTGAAATTTTATATTTAAGTTATGCCCCATCCGAGGCGTGAAAATAAGCTTTTGAACAAAATCGCCCAAAGACTTTACTTTACTGATGTACTTTTTTAGTTTTTTTCGATTTTCTCAAAATTTGCTCCAACGATTTTGATTAAAATTCAAAAAATTAATTAAAAAAAAAAAAATTAGATGCTCTTTAAAATGTATATTCTCATTTTGGAGTCAAAATTGTTTGAAGACAACTTTACTCTTGTACTTAATAGGAAAGATGGGTGAAATGTAAACAATTATAAATAAATATAAATGTTTTTAAATTTTACATCTTGAATTCAAATGTATCGTACTGTCGGAAACTAAATATATGTCTACACAAAAAATCTGGTGAGACAAGCACAGAACACAACTTTCTCTTACTGAAGATAAAAGAACGTTGTGTGCTCTGCGACCAGTCACACCAGATTTTTTATAAGGTTCAGAGATGCTTTGTTTCTTTCGTCTCGCCATTTGCTATTTATCGCAGAAAAAACTCTCGTGAATGCTGATGTGGCAGGAATAGACATAAAAAATGAAATTATTTTATACAAGTTTGGAAAATTTTCATCAGTCTTATTAAATACTTGCTACCATTTTCGTGCAGTAGTAAATTCCGTTTAACGCAACAAACTTTTTTGAATCCCAGAAAAATCAAATCATGCGAAATAAAGAATTTTTGAGTACTACTTTATTGTTCTTGTAAAGTTTAGAGTATAATTACCCGAAATAAAGTACGGGTGGCAACCCTAGTCTTGATCTAGTAAAAAGGGTTTCGATTCCTGGCAAAAGTAATATGTTTATTTACTTTAAATCTTTCGTTATTGATTTAAAAATTAATCCAATTTTTTTATCTAAATTATAAATTGATTATACGTTTTATTTAATCCTTAATTATTTCACAATCATTTGCATTGGGAAGTAAAAAGTACTAGAGTACTTATTATCGGAACGATATATGATAAAAACCCGAGATAACCGAGCATTTCTTTCTCACTTCCTCCCCCCAATAATTGCACACCACTCGTATATATTATGAATATTTATTAATAAATAAATAACTAGACATATTATATATATATTACTAATTAAAATAAAATTAAAATCATGCTAATTAATAATAGTTAAAATTTGCTCATGAATGAATTCGTTACACGCGATTGTTAACGAAAAAAATAAAATATATATAATTTAAGATCGTTTAATAAAAGAGATAGTAATTTGCGAAAAAATTAATTACCAGGAAAAGAGATTTAATTTTTCCTCAAGGTTCTTTTGGCAAATAATCAAGATACTAAATGATAGAAGATATCGATCGTTAAGATCTTTTGTTTGTTAAAATTTTATAAATATACTAGCTGCGGTAGGGTTGCCTTCGGCAACCCTAACCCGCTAGGCCCTGGCGGGCGGCGTCTCGGGATATGACTAAGAGTTGTCCAGATAAATGTATTTTAATTAATTATGAGAAAGAGTTTTATATTTATACTAATAGATTCCGAAACTTCTGGACCTATTTTCATGGAATTTTTTTTAATGAGTACAGAATTTTCCGGGGTGATTTTAGGCTATCCTTATTTCAAATTAGGGTAGGGAACCCCCTTTTAGGGGGTTCACAAATCTTCCATAGGAAAGCATTGGAAAACAGGTTCTAACTCGCTAAAAAAAAAAAAATCTGGTGTGACTGGCGCACAGCACACAACTTTTCTTACCTTCGGTAATCGAAAGTTGTGTACTGTGCTTGTCACACCAGATTTTTTGTGTCGACATGTATTTAGTTTCCGACAGTAGGGTACAATTGAATTCAAGATGTAAAATTTATAAGTATGGGAAAATATTTATATAAGAGATAAGAGATAAACGATAAGAGGATAAGAGATAAACGATAAGAGATAAGAGATAAACGATAAGAGATAAGAGATAAACGATAAGAGATAAGAGATAAACGATAAGAGATAAGAGATAAACGATAACAGATAAGAGATAAACGATAAGAGATAAGAGATAAACGATAAGAGATAAGAGATAAAAGATAAACGATAAGAGATAAGAGATAAACGATAAGAGATAAGAGATAAACGATAAGAGATAAGAGATAAACGATAAGCGATAAGAGATAAGCGATAAGAGATAAGAGTTAAGCGTTAATATATAAGAGTTAATCGATAATATATTATAGATTAGCGATTATAGATTAGAAATTATAGATAAGAGATAAACGATAAGTGATTAACGATAAGAGTTAAGAGATAAGAGATAAACGATAAGAGATAAGAGTTTAGAGATTAACGTTTATATATTAGAGATAAACGATAAGAGATTAAGAGATATCTCTTATCTTTTATCGTATTTATCTCTTATCGATTATCTCTTATCGTTTATCTCTTATCTCTTATCGTTTATCTCTTATCTCTTATCGTTTTATCTCTTATCTCTTATCGTTTATCTCTTATCTCTTATCGTTTATCTCTTTATCTCTTATCGTTTATCTCTTTTTATCTCTTTATCGTTTATCTTCTTATCTCTTATCGTTTTATCTCTTATCTCTTATCGTTTATCTCTTATTCTCTTATCGTTTATCTCTTATTCTTATCGTTATCTCTTCTTATCGTTTATCTCCTTATCTTCCCTATCTCTTATGTTGATCTTATCGTTTATCTCTTATCTCTTATCGTTTATCTTTTTTTTATTTATTTTATTTCTTATTATCTCTTATCCTTTATCTCTTATCTCTTATCGTTTTTACTCTCTTATCGTTTATCTCTTATCTCTTATCGTTTATCCCTTATCTCTTATCGTTTATCTCTTATCTCTTATCGTTCGATAAGAGATAAACGATAAGAGATAAGGTCCATTAGTTTCGAAGTCTATGCGTTACAAACAGACAGACAGACAGACAGAATTTGTCTTTGGTAAAATAGCAAAAAGTATATTAAAATAAAATTTAGCTATAGGTAATTAAAATTAAAAATTGAATAATTAAATCTCACAATTATTATTTTATAATTCCTCATATATATTAAATTTCAACTTTCTTATTTTTTGTCTAAAAAAAAAAAAAATGGAAAGGACACAATCAAGACTGCTAAGGAGCATCGCAAACCCCCGCCGGGAATAAATAATGAAATCATTCGTGTCGGACTGGACATTGAATCGTTAGAAGAGCACCTCAAAAAACTGGAAGCGAGACACCAACAAAGAAAACGGACGCACACAAATCCTTTGATAAATTCAGAAAATTAGTCTTCTATGTTTTTTTTTTTTTTTTTGTATAGTTTTATTGTTAATATTAATTTGCCTGACTTAGGGCTTTTAAACTTTTTCCTTGCAAAGCTAAAATGTACATTGTCCA
>JAKCPI010000251.1:0-10742 GCA_023213315.1 Euborellia annulipes
TCAAGAACGAAAAGGGCTAGGAGATTGAAATTTTATATTTAAGTTAGGCACCCCCTGAGACGTAGCCCGAAGCTTTTTAATAAAATCGGCCAAAAATTGCTAGTACTTTACTGATTCACTTTTCAGTTTTTTCCGATTTTCTCAAAATTTGCTGCAACGATTTTGATTAAAATTCAAAAATCAATTATTTTTTAGATGCTCTTTAAAATGTATATTCTTATTTTGTTAGGAAAGATGGGGGAAATGGTTGCCATGACAAAACATAAATATTTTCCCATACTTATAAATTTTACATCAATTTTAAAAATTAAAAAAAAAAAAAAAAAAAAAAAAAAAATGCATCTCTCGAATCCATCATCCTGTCAGAAACTAAATATATGTCGACACAAAAAATCTGGTGTGAAAGCACAGAACACAACTTTTGCTTACCGAAGGTAAGAGAAAGTTTTGTGTTGTGCGACCAGTCACACCATATTTTTTACTTATGTAATATTAATATAGGCCTTCTAATATGGTACGAAGAAAGTAAGGTGGTCAAAAAAATTCAACTTTGAAATTTTGATGATTCTTGGCGTTTTCAGCCTCACTGAGATCATATAAAATTATCTTGGTGTGAGCTGTTTTCGTTCTTGATATATTTTGTACAAACACACAAACAGATTTTGCAAGACCCACTTTTTTGAACTCAGGAAGCCTCAAAACGTGTATTTACATCTAAATATCGGAACCGAATTTCTTACATCAATCCAATACTTTCTCTAGAGGTAAGAGAAAGTGAAAAAACATTATCCGGTATAAATTGGAGAGGGAAAAAGCTGCTACATTATGTTTTTTTTTAGCAGAATATAATTAAAAAATCAAATTAAAAAAATTCATAACCCTTTTTCCCCCACTATCATAGTGATAATAAATTAGCCAGTCCCTTGAGAACAACAAGAGATTTGATATATTCAATTTCCATCCTTGGCCACATCAGATATTCCATGTCCTTAATGTATTCAATTGACCAGTCCTCTGTGAGTCAATTAGCAAATATCACCAGCGATGTTGTGAATATTAAATGACCCCTTTGACATCACAATACGCTTCAATGATTATACATAAATATGAGATTATTAAATTCAAAAACCACTACGATTTGATTTTTTTTTTTTTTCAATCGGTAATTCGCATCAATGAATAAACATTTTATTTTACTTTCATCTGATGATAATCAGAAAAAATATTGCATTTTATAGGACAATAGAATAGAAATTATTTTTTAGTTAAATTTTAATAAAGCACATCAAAAATCAAATAATAATAAACAAAGCATGTAAAATCTATGTTTAATTATTAATTTAAGAGCGGCGAAGCCGAGGATGGGTGGTCCCTGGGAATCAGCGTGTGGAACGTCCTCGGTACAAATATAATAAAAAAACAATATATACGGTAGGTCTATATTCTTATAAGGCTTTAGTAGTCGAAAGAGTTAATTTAAAAAAAAAATTATTAATTTAATATTTGTTGCAAGCAGGGATGGACAGGATCGCGATCGTTCTGGATTTAAATCGAAGATCCGACCCAGGATTTTCTGATCTCGATCGAAATCATTTTTGCTCTCTGGATCTAGGATCGGATCGCTTTTGAAGAGTTAGCAATCCTGGATTCTTGCAATCCTTTTCAAAGGATTGCCAAACTTTAAAACTTTTTATATACTGTATCTTTCTTTCAAACGATTAAAAATGTGTAAATTCTGCCGAAGGAATTCAGATTTATGAATCGCCGGTCGGAAGAACTATTCTTTTTCTAAATCGGATCGGATTAGCGGATCGGATCGCTAGAATATGTAAGATATCCGGATCGGATCGCTAATCCTTTCGCAGCAGTCGGATTGGATTAGTGGATCTGATCGTCCGAACTGTCCGGATCTGAAGATCGGATCGCTAATCCTTTTTAAAGGATTTTGTCCATCCCTGGTTGCAAGAATTTAAACACGATTGGATTAGAAAAATTCATAAAATTACTCAATTACCGGTATCCTACTTTTCTATATAGCTCCTATAGATAACGATTTTTTCATAACAAAATTTTTTTCTTTAATATTTTTATCTTAGACTGATGGAGAGACAACTTGTTCTTTAAATCCCCTGTATTTAAATCACTCACTGGAAACTGGACCAACAAACTTCTCACTTCCCTTTTCAACAAAGATGCCGATAAAAAGTCGAATTCGAGATAAGGCCAGTCTACCCTTTTCAACATACGAAGAAAAATAGAAAAAAAATTTTCTAGCCAGTTGTTTGAGTTTCGCAAAACTTTGGTCAATGATAATTTTCAAATAGATAGATGTTGGATTAACTTATTTGAAATTTCAAATTAAAACAGAAACCCATAGGGATTTATTCTACCCTACTATTAGTATCTTAATCTCCTAACCCTAAAAAAATTGGGCTTTTGGGAGGGAGGGGCGGAGAATGAATTTGAAAAAACTAAAATACATAAAATACAACATCAGTAAAGTGTACTTCAAGCAATTTTCATGAAAAACTAATATATTTTATTTCTTTATATATATACGTATATATATATATATATAAAATACGTTAGTATAGGGGTTTTTTATGGGGGGGGGTGTTTGTGGGGAGAAATAAACTACGTAGTAGAGCCTTGTTTGAAAAGGATGGAATTTTTCAATCAATGCTCAAATAGACTGTTCATTAGCCAGTCAATATATCGTTTAAGATAACAAGTTTGCGAGATATGTTTGTGCTTAAGATTGGTTAAAATTAAAAAATAGTTTATTAATGAATTTTAATCAAAATCGTTAGAGTCTTTAGAGCCAATTTTGAGAAAATAGAAAAAAAAAAAACTGAAAAAGTACATCATTAATATACTAGTACTTTTTGGCCAAAAGCTTATTTTTCACGTCTCCCTAACTTAATATAAAATTCCCATCTCGTAAAATTGTCCACACACACACGGACAGACAGGAACACAGACCAATTTACGGGATCCACTTTTTTGGACTCAGGGGACCTTAAAACATTTATTTTAGGTAAGAGAAAGTAAACAAATAGAAAATTAGTCCCTATTATTTAAAAAAAAAGTTATTATCCACATTGGATTAGGATTTATTCTAATATTTCATTCACTTCCTTTTGTTTTTTACTTTACGAATAAAAATTAAGTTATCGAATATCTAGATATAATAGAAAATTTTAATTTTCCAATTCAATGATTGAAAAAATCGAGAAAAAAAGGATTACTTATCAAATTAAATTTTTAAACTCCCTTAAGACTTTTCTTGGCTTAAAAATAATTGATTTTATTTCTTAATAATAATATTCTAATGATTATAAAATTATCTTAATGACGAATACATAATTTTCCCTTTGTAAAAAGTAAAAAAATATCAGATCTAAACTCAGGGGACAGGGGGGATTTAGCAACAGAGAAGAGAAACAGCCATCACGATCGTTGTAGTAAAGTAAAGCGAAAGCAAGGCTAAAACTCGGATGGGTAGCTTCTAACAAGCAACGTGTTGACCGTCTCCCTGTTGTCATTGAAACAATATAATATCCCTAAATAGCCTCAGTAGCTAAAAGGGAAAATTAAAAAAAAAAAAAACACTAAAAATTTTTTTTATAAATAAGTAGGGGAGAGCGGGGCTATTTCGTATAGTGAGGCTAAACCGTACAGTCTGTTTCTGGTCTATTTCTTCAAGATATTGAGGTCTGATCGGAGCTGCAACCTAGCACCCCATCTAGCAAACTGTAATGTTGAGAAAGTTCCACCGAGCGCATGGTGTACCTCAGGTTATTGTGAAAAAACATGTTTTGGTGAATTTTCTTTTAATTTTGAGCCAGTTTAAAATAAGAGGTAATGGGAGAACTTTTACTTATAAACTAGTTTATATGAATTCATAAGAAACTACTCTTCTTCAGCTATCTTTTGTTACCAAGCGATAACAAGTTAGGTTAAGAATTTTGAGGTTAGGACATAAAACCGCCACAAGCTACGTGAAGGGGCTAAACCGTACAGAAACGTTAGAGAGAAAAAAATCAAACATCGGGAAGAAGATTGTAAAAAGTAAAGCTCGAGTGAACTCTAAACCAAAGAACACAAGTTTCAAGACAAGGAGTTATGTAAAATCAAGTAGCCTCTTGTGTGGAGATTTTGGCAAAGACAAAGAACTCTGGTTCAGGTGTTGTATGTGCGCAGGGTGGATGGGTCCATTCGGCTTGCAGTGCTGCAGAGTCTGCTGATAAATTCGTTTGTGATTTTTGTTTAAACAAATAAATTTAAAATTAATTAATTTATTTATTTTTTTCATTTCTTTTATCCTTTCATGTTATTTTCTTAGTTGTACGATATAGCCCCTCCCGTTGTACGGAATAGCCCCAACCTCCAGGGCTAATCCGTACAAAAAGACATTTTTTTTAAAATTAATTAAAAATACTTATCAGTGGCATAATGTCAATTTCTTTTGTTTGTAGTGGGTAGCTAATGAACTAAATTACATGTTGTTTATTTTCTCATAATTTTAACTCAAAATTCTCTCCAGCTACAACTATTCTCCCTTAAGTGTACGGCAGAGCCCCGCTCTCCCTAAATAAATTTACATAAGTACTTTTCATTCTTTAAAAGAATTGAAAAATTCAAATTTCCAATTTTTAGGCGACAACAGACGGGAATTACATCATATAGTTATATTAATATATATTTCAGTGACAAACTAAGTTTTTTTGTTTTTGAAGATATGATGACTTAATAATACAAATTTATAAAGGAAGAATTAGTAAAGTTAACCAAAGCTCTCTAGTTGCCATTGTTTTTAGTATAATACAAAATACTTAATAAGTAGTTACATCAAAGTTAAAAAAATTCCTGGATTGAGAAGGTGATATAATCAAGTTATTAAATGGCTATCCCGACGATTAGTCATTCTTGTATTATGTTGACAGGTTGGTTGTTAATTTCAAAATAACGTAGAGGAAAGGATGTCATCGACCACAACATGTTCCAACTTAAGCTTATTATAACAATATGTGTGAGAAGAGAAAGCCAATGCAAAGGAGAACATTGAATAGACGAGAGATAGCGCGAGCGAACGTTAAGCTTCAAGTTTAACTACACAAGAAAGTTTACCTCTGACAAACTCCTCACCCCCTCCCCCCCTCACTCCCTCTTCTCTTCCGCCCTCAATGTCAATATCTAATTCCATTTATAAAGATATTTATCTTATGAACAAATTATAAATTATCTTAATTAAAGCGAATAATATTATGAAAGAAACCCTTCGTCTAAAGGAACAACTTTCCTAATGAAAAATTGACATAAAAATTTCTGCTAAAAAAAAAACCTCAAAGAAACTAATAAATAATGATTAAACATTAACTTTTTTTTTATTAAAAATATATTTATAAAGGTATTTGTTAGAAAATTTATTTTTATAGAATCGTAGAAAATAAATTTTAAAAATAGCCAAAACTTTTTTTTTTTTTTTTTTTTTTTTTTTTTACATTCACAGTTTTTTTTTTTTCATTCACACTCACATCCACACACATTCACACAGTCTGTTCGGCAACTTAGGCCATATAAGACTTTGACGAGAAGAGAGCAAGTACGGGTGCAGCAAATAAAGAGAGCCTTATGCCAAATGCCGAAAAGGAGACGTTTCGGACAAAATTATATTCGTCTATCCTCAGTCCTTGTAGAATTGGACACAAAGTTGTCATTGTTGTTGCCGCACAAATTTGTTTATGTTCACTAATTTGTGCCGCAACAACAAAGACAAAGACAACTTTGTGCTTAATGAGATTATAAGCGGCATTTGGCTCTCTTTATTTGCTGCACCCGTTGCTGCACTTGCTCTCTTCCAATCCATAACATCAACAGCAACTTCTCTTCAGCTTATATCTCTATATATATATAGTATACTGTATATATATACACACACAGAGAGATAATTTAGTAAATATTTTTTTGAATATTTGGCATAATTGGGACAAAATGCTCCCTACCAGATGTTTACTAATAGGAAAATTCACGATTTTATAAAAATATTATTAGCCAGCCAATTCGGGGATTTAGGTGTTTATCCTGGGCTGTCCATAATGAACTTTGTAAGTTATTTAAGCCATTTGGATACTAAATGGCTTAAATAAGAATGCCTGGACCTCCAATAGAGATATTAAACATACGAGTATCGTTTAAAGTCTTAAATGGCCTGAGTTGCCGAAAAGACTGTGTGAATGAGAAAAAAAGTGTGAGTGTTAAAAAAAAAAAAAATTTATAAGGGTGAATTTATCATCAATTAAAAATAAACATAAATAAATATATACC
Source organism: Euborellia annulipes (assembly GCA_023213315.1). NCBI lineage: Eukaryota > Metazoa > Arthropoda > Insecta > Dermaptera > Anisolabididae > Euborellia > Euborellia annulipes. The sequence goes on from JAKCPI010000251.1 coordinate 6,328, forward strand.
AGGTATATATTTGAAATTTGGTGGAATGTCGAGATTTTGATGGATATACCCTAGTACACGTTTTGAGGTCCACTGAATCCAAAAAAGTGGTTTTCGCGACATGGTCTGTCTGTGCAAATCAGGGCATGCTAGCGACAATAATTATTTAATGGAGTGTTTTTCAAACTGTGGGTCCCGACCCCTAGGGGGGTCGCGAAGCCTTACTCAGGGGGTCGCCGGCAAAAGGAAAAAGGCAAAGTTCCACACTACAATAAAAACACAATTTCAATGAGAAGAATGGGCTTTTTCAAAAATTTGTCAAATCGGGGTACTATTTTTGAAATATTAACAATCAAATCATTTTCTAACTGAAGTTTACTTCTCTTTTTAGTTTTAATGTCCACCTTTGAAGAGAACGTCAGTTCACATAGGTAGCAAGTGGCGAATGGACTAAATTTTAGAGCTTCTCTTGCCAGCTCTGGATACTCTTATTTTCTTTTCATCCAAAACACGTGAGCAATTTGCGAATGAAATTCCATTTTAAGCATGTCGTCAGTAGTTAAATTTTTAAAATTTTCTATTAAAGAAAATTCTTTTAATTTACTAACTTTTTGCCTGTCTATGGAACAAGGGGGTCGCCACAATTTTTAAACCTGTAAAGGGGTCGCGTATTCAAAAAGGTTGAAAAACACTGATTTAATGAATTCGCTTTCTTTTTTTCTATTGTATATCCTGACATCTTTTTTTTTTTTTTTAACACTCACATTTTTTTCACATTCACACAGTCTTGGGCAACTCAAGCCATATAAGACTTTGACGATAAACGATATTGAATATATACAGTACATATTTAGAATCCAGGCATTCTTATTTAAGGTAATCTTAATAATTTGTTAGCTATATTTTTAATAATTTGAATTAATATTACTTACTAAAGAATCCATTTGATGTGCCATAGTCGATTTCAGTCACCAGATATCACCTTAGCGATTTTTTTTTGGGCCTCCTCCTCCCCTCATAGCCCACCGATCCTCACCAAAGATTATTGAAATCTAAAACAAAATATGGGGATTGACTTCCCCGAGACTTTCTCGTATATTCTTTTGGAATTACGTCTGGGTGTGTGTGTGAACACGATTGCTTAAAAACCAAAGCAGCTAGATCGATGAAATTTGGTATATGCTCCTTACACTAAAATTGTAGATTTCTATCAACTTTTGGAGTAAATACGTCACTTGAAAGTAGTACTTTACTTAAAAAGTTTTTTCAAAAATTTCGAAATTTTCAATTTTTTTGTTATATTATGATAAAATACTCTATTTTAAAAAGCTTTTATTCTTTGACATTTTTACGAAAACTGAATAGTTTTTGAAATAATCAAAGAAGAAATAGAAAATATTCGTTAATTTTGATAAAAAATCAAAACAAAATCATACAGGTGTCATTAAAAAAAGGATAAATATAAGCAAATTCATTTGTTTCACAAATTCATTTGTTTATATTTACCCTTTTTTTAATGACACCTGTATGATTTTGTTTTGATTTTTTATCAAAATTAACGAATATTTTCTATTTCTTCTGTGATTATTTCAAAAACTATTCAGTTTTCGTAAAAATGTCAAAGAATAAAAGCTTTTTAAAATAGAGTATTTTATCATAATATAACAAAAAAATTGAAAATTTCGAAATTTTTGAAAAAACTTTTTAAGTAAAGTACTACTTTCAAGTGACGTATTTACTCCAAAAGTTGATAGAAATCTACAATTTTAGTGTAAGGAGCATATACCAAATTTCATCGATCTAGCTGCTTTGGTTTTTAAGCAATCGTGTTTACACACACACACACACACACACACACACACACACACACACACACACACACACACACACACACACACAGACATAATGCCAAAAATGGTTTTTTTGGACTCAGGGAGGTCTAAAACGTGGAGAAACATCAAAATCTCGAAGTCGAATTTTTTTACGATTACATAACTTTCTCTATACGAGAAAGTAAAAAGAAAAATACACATTATATACGATAAATATATCCGATTATTTATTATATCTATATTATAACTTACTCTGTCGATTGCTTCTTTGGGCTTAAAGAACCTTCTTTGATTCTAAAAACTACTTGCGACGGTCGTGAAAACCCATTGGGGTCCGTCTGGATCCTGAATTTTCTAAAACAAAAATGCAAAATGTATCACAATTATTTACTTTTCATTCAAATATAATTAATATTTTTAACCACTTTATGAAATAAAACTCTGTTTAAACTAGGTTTGACAGTCTTCCACATATAGATATATATAACCATAACACACCTGGCAAGTCTTCAAAGCAGTTATTCTCTTGGTCGGGTTCGCTTTCCTTCCCATGCAAGAAAAAGTTATTTAAAAGCGGTTATATTTTTATTCTTTTAAATCTTGTTTCTTTTGTATAATAAAGTCGGGCGGCCATCTAGTTCTAATGCTCCTAAATGACCGCAGTAGCCGAAAAGTGTTTAAAAAAGTCTTGTTTATGTAAATAGATGTTCTATCCAAAGTATCTATAAAAATCTTGTTTGATAGTAGACGTTGTTCTTCTGTACCTATAAAAAAAAAGAGAAAATTAAAAAAATAGAATTTCATTAATAAAGTTGAAGGAAATATTTAAAATTTCTTTAACTTACTCTGTAGACTGCTTCTTTCGGCTCAACGAGGTCTCGGCCCCCACTCCCACCCCATCCATCTAAAACAAAAGAAAAAATAAACAATTAGTACATCATTCAAGATTCATATTTGAAAAATAAATAAAATTTCTTTAACTCACTTTGTAGACTGCTTCTTTCGGCTCAACGAGGGCTTGATCCTAAAAACTAACCTAATCCCACACTAACTATGACCGGGACGGCCATCTAATTCTAATGCACTTCCTCTTCTTTCTTGAGACGGTCGCGAACCGGACACTCCCGGAAGGCAGGTAAGCCTTCATTCAACATAAATCGCAAACGAAACGGAGAAAACGCGCCCACAAACCCAAAGAAGGTATAAAAGGAGAAGGAAAAGAAACAGATCAATTAATCTCCGCCCACCTGCCTAATAAATGTCATTTAATAGTGAACTAAAAGAGCAGAGTTAATTGATCTGATAATCATTCACGAGTTAGGAAGGGAGCCCGGCCAATGCAATGCTGAAGATCCCCCTTGATTGCTCATCTCAGAAACAGAATGACGTTGTTCAAGATGCATGCTGAAAAAAAAGAACCCTAAAAGCTAACAACATCCTATACGAACTCCTAACATCTTGAACATTAACTCATTCTGTCCTGAAACAACCAAGGCCCAGAACTCAGCACTGACGGACAAAGAGCTCCGGAGAAAGAGAAACCCTCTTTCTCTCAAATGCGCGAAAAGGGAATGCGATAGAGGAGTTCCCCTATTTCCCTTGAACAACGGTCAAAAGTGAAATGATCCTCTACTGGGAGCCCTGCCTAAACCTAAATGGGACGAACAACAACACCCTATGCCAGCATTGAGGAATCAATTCACAATTGAACGTCAATTCAAGAGAACATCAGAGAATTCCGACAAAGGCCTAAACCCCCATAAATATAATTAATATTTATATAAATTCGTGAGCGTAGAGATTTTCTAATTATTTAGCGCCCATCTTTAGACTCTATCAATTGCTAGCTAGATAATCTAATAAGATTTGCGTGTATTCTTAAAAATTAATATTCACTTAGAAAAGAGATTTAATCCCAGACACGCAAAACTTAAAACCTAATACTGAATTATAATAGCTAAAACAAATAATGCATGCACACTTGAATTGTCTCATATGTTGATGTTGCTCCCGCGTGGGGTAAAGGGGTGAAATGAGTATTGTGGATGAACCACATATTACCAATAATCATATACCTTTTGCACATTCATCCATCCCTTTACCTTGAGAAACGAAGCCTGTATCTGGACTGAAATATAAAAATATTATTAAGAACATCCTATCCATGCACCTAAGTTAAAATATTCTAGATTTACCGAAACAAGAAAAGTCAAAAAAATTTTGAAAATCCTAAACTGTTTACTCTACGCCCACGTAAATGTTCATACAGACTTTAAATGTAGCTGCTACACTCGAGGAATCTGCTGTAGTCGCTGCCTGGAAGACCTGAAGGCGATGATGGCGTGATGGCGGATGTCCTCCCTACGTGGATTCACTTATTCACTTATCACTTATCACTTATTCATTTATTCACTTATTGACCTTTGGCGTTTGGATTTAAGATGCCAATTCTCGAAGACGATTCGTCGATATCTAAAAAACAAACAAAAAAAATATTTAATAGGGGAAAAAGCAAACCTTCTGGCTTAAAGAAAAATATTTGAATGTAAAATTACACTAATTGTAATATTCAAATTTTTCTTTTATCAAAATAGATTCATCTTT
>JAKCPI010000252.1:0-12602 GCA_023213315.1 Euborellia annulipes
GGAATTTACCTCTCGATCCTTTGTCATCAAAAATAAGTAAATGTGATTTCCCCAAATGGGCAAAATCCTTTAAAAAGTATTATCGATCCGATCCGCTGATCTATTCAGTTAGGACGATCTGATCCTCTAATCCTATCCATTTTAGAAAAAGGATCCCGCGGTTCGAAAATATGGTCCGATCCCGAAATCCGATTCATTTCTAAAAAAATTGCCGAATTAAAATCTGGTTCTTCAACCCGAATTTTCACGTTGATAGTTGTTTGTCTATCAGTGACGGTGCTACGGGAGGGTTAGGGGGAGCAAGTGCCTCTGATCATGGCATCTGCTCCCCTGGATTTTTTTTTGTTTCTCTGTTAATATAACATAAATATGTATACTCCATATATAATGGAGAATTGGAGATATCAGCCAAAATCTCCATTATAATCACATCACAGCTACAATCTCAAAAAGCAATTATATGTATAATGTCCGCCCCTTCTGTTGGCAAGTTTTCTCCACTCCTGTCCCCCCTCCCTCACTGAGAAAAAGCTCGGGCCGTCACTGTTGTCTATTTTATATTATTCCATTATTCTTAAATAATATAAAGAATTTATTTATTAAAAATTAAAAGTTTTAAAGGAATGACAATATTTTGAAAATAATCGCAAAAATTCAGGATTTACGATCCGAGCCTGGATCCTGAGAGCAAAAATGATTTCGGATCTAAATCCATAAATACACCCCACTTTTGATTTGGATCGCGTAAGATCTTCCCCAAAAAAGGATTTCGATCCAGATTTGAAAATTCTGAAACAGATCGAATCTTCGGATTTAGACCCAAAAAGGGATCTGCCCATCCCTGACTTATTAATACGTGAATGGCCCATAAACATATTTCTTTGCAGAATCTTCATTCTTCTTTAAAGTCTTACTCCCATAAATTCTTTAATCTTCAGAGTATTTTATTTTTCCACAAAGTTTTTTATTCATTGTAGGAAATTTGAAACGATAAAGATGAAAGATAAAAGGAATAAGTCCTTTAAAGACCTATGTGTTTAAGATAAAATTTGAATCGAACTGGAAATTTCAAACAAAAATAAATTTTTTAGGAAAGAAGGTAAAGATAATGATGAGAGATAGAGAAAACAAGAAAATAGAAGATAAATAGACATGCAAGAAGAAATGGTATCCGTGACGTTTTTGTTTGCTTGGCTGCTGTTTTTGTTTTTATTTGGCGCTGAATGAGGCAACACATACACAAACACAAGCTATTGAAAGAAAGAAAGGTGACATCAAACAAACCCTCATTATTTCTATCATTTGTTGGTGACTTGTGGTAAATGAGATCAATATTTGAGGCGGCAGCAGAATTTCTGCCAAAATGACTGAAATCGTACGGACTACGTGTCGTTGAGAATTTACTATAGTCGAAACTAAATGGTGATTTTCCACTAAAATAATGAGTACTTCTTGATGTTGTTGTTCTTGTTGTTGTTGTTGTTGGTACCGATGACGGTGATGGTGTTAAAGGTGTTGTTGGAGCTCTATAATAGCTAGAGAGAAATATTAAAAAAAAAGAATTGATTAAATCAAAGATTTATTTATTTTGGGAGGTCTCTTTTTAATCATTAGTGACCGAACTCACACGTTATTGTTAGAGTAACAGTCATGGGAATAATACTGAGTTAATACCGAATTTTTTGAAAGATAATCTCTATGACCTCAATTTTAATTGGGGTTTATAGCTAGATGTCGTTTTATGATCTTGTTTCAAGATTACCCCACACTTTTTCTGATTACATGTCATTATGGATTTCAAAATGCAAAATTTGCATTTTTTTGGGTAGGAACTGACTGACAACAAATTATAATAAAAATTTTGATATATTGAATCTCCAAAATTCCTCTAAACTCGGGAACCACAACAGCTTGTTCTTAGAGTTGCGGTATAGTTTACGCTTAGATGACAGAGGAACTAAATCCCTAAATTCACAATGATTTTCGAACAAGATTAGAATTTCTTGAATATTTGGGATCCCAATGTCAAAAATAAATATAAGAAGTAAAAATGTCAAAAATTCAGGGGTTAAAGGGAAGCTATTTTCTTTTGCAAAGAGTTTTAGCTACCTGTTATCGTTGTTTTTGTGAGTAGCATTAAAGGCAAATCGTTCATAAACCGGCCTCGTTTGTGTTGCGGCTACATCTTGCTCTACGGGGGCGGCAGCTGGAGTTCCGTCTCGACGTACATATGACGGCGTATGATGTGAATAATCAGGGATGATATTCTCATGTTCAGCGACACATCGGCCGCTTATACAATACTAAAAATAAGAATGAAAAATAAAATAAAAAGGATTGAATATGAAACCAGTTAAATTGTGATTACCTGTCCATCGCCACAGGGTGACCCTTCAGCTGCTGGACGATAGGCGATGCAATATCCAGAGGAGGCATCAAAACAAAACAATTGGGAGCAAACACGTTCATCTTTCTATAGTAGGGGATAATAATAAACAAATTAATTAGTGGCTAAGTTTACTCGAACACCTCAAAAACCCAGGGAATCTCTCGTTTCTACGTTTATAATTAACCCAAAATGATAATTTATAACTTACGAAACAAGCGGCAGTTCCTCGATCTTTGCGGCATTGTGCATCCAGTGAGAGCATTTTTCCAGGTAATACTCGTGGAAGAGATTCATCTTCATGCGGCGAATTGTATAAACAGCTGGCTGTGTCTCCGCTAGAGAAAAAAAATCAATTGTTTTTGGATGGGTGAAAAAATTATCAGCTAACAAGGGGACTCTAAGGTTTGTGGGTCACTGATTTTTTTTATACTCTTGAGTATCTGGACATCAATTTCCTAAACCAGTAAGATGCTTTTCTCATAAACACTCGAGAAAATCGACTTTGAAGATTTGAAAGTTCTAAGTTCGCATTTTCAGGCCTAATCTGTAACGAGCTTCGACAAGTGGTGAACGTATTGTTATCCACCCAATTTGTATACGATGTATATGAAAATACATGTATATGAAATAAAATAACAATCAATTGTGAAAATGTGTCACAATTATCCAAACTTATAGAACTCGGAAATGTTCAAAGTCAATTTTCTTGAGTTTTTTTGAGAATCATACTACTTTAAGAAATTGATGTCCAGATACTCACCTTTAAATCCTATGAGAATAAAAAAAAATCAATGACCCACTCGCCGTAGGGTCCCCCTTGTAATTTAAACTTCATAATTAGAGGAATGAGAATTCGCGCTCAAATTCCCTCTTTCTAAAGCTACTACTTCATTTCAAAAAAATAGATATGACCGGAAAGCATCCAAAATTTCTAGAGAACTCTATTAGTCAATGTAATCAATAATTATATCTGTCAGCGAGGGCAATAGTCACCAAGATCTTTACAGTTAAGCAATGCCACAGGTGAATCTAGGATTAGTGGCTTCCAGAATTAAGCTTTTTGCAAATCAGATGATTATACCCCATACACATTCTTTGTACTTGTTCTCCGGCGGTAACATAAACTAGAGTATCCACTGGGATGTACAATTTTGGAACCGAAGGATATACACGTGGTCCCTCCCAATAGGTTGCTAAATTAATCCTAGTGGTTAGACTGGGTAAAGGTGCAATTCCTTTGTAACGACTGAAACGGCTAGAGACACTCGGTTGTAGCCACTAATGACTGCTTCTGTGTAAATGAATGGAACCCATTCGTATAGCGCATCTGTAGCGACTGAAACGACACTAACGACTGGATTGATACCATAAGCAATCAGAGTCGTAACTGTCACGCGTCGCCATTTTCCCTTGGTTCACCTCGGATCTTTTAAATATATTTCAGGGCTTGGTAAATAAAGAAAAAGTAAAAATGGATGATTCTAAATTTGTGAGAACATGTTCGGCAACACCCATGAATATAATATTTTCAAAAGATTAAATACAATTAACCCCCCAATCCGGACTCGGATAGAACCCTAGTCAGTAAACGCAATTCCGGTCCCTGTGTGATCGCACCTTCATAGGAATTCAACCAAGCGTCTCGAGACCCGCTGCTCTGATGGAGGTTTTGCAGCCGAGCGACTCTAGTCGTCTCGGTGGTTGCAAAGGAATTGCACCTTAGGAGGCAGCGTGGAAATGATTCGGCGCATGCCAACGAGTCCACAATGGCGGCCCAAGTGCTTGGTGTTTCGGGCGCTACTAGTAAATTTATACCGCCGTATAAAAAGAGAAACGGTTGAGATACTGGACTGAAGGACACACAGAAGTATTCGAGGGGATTAATCTTTAAAACAGAAATTTCAATTCTCCTGCTTCATGACCTAAAGGAATAAAATTATATTGTATTAAACACTATATTACTCTAATAATATTGTACTCAATGTATCAAAAGAAGCCTTTGCAGCCGAGTGACAATAAATCTACTGTATTCTCAATAAAATTCACTCTTAATTCCCGCGATGGTTTCTAGCTAGTTAACTACTCCTTATTTCTGGTTCCCTCCGATTCCTTTTATCCAACCTCTTCCCCTGCTAGGAAGGATGTCCTAGTTTGAGGAGGGACTCCCTCAGCCTTTCTGGGGCATCGGTGTGCTACCCTTTTGCACCAGGCCTCCGGGTTCTCGAACCCAACAAAAACTCTAAATTCTATCCTCAAAGAAGTACACACTGATAAAAATGAAGTTCTTTTCCCAAATACGCCACGTATTTGGTCAATCCGCTCTTGAGTTAACAACATTTCAATTGGTTCAAAAACGCAGTATTTGAGACAACTAAATCGAAGCATTTGAGTAGAGGCAGGGAATGGCATTCCCTTTATAACAGCATTTTTTCGGTCAAATACGATGTATTTGAATGAAAGAAATGTGGAGGTTCTGTCCGGCAAACAACAGATCAGAGCTAGATACATCTATGTATTTAGTAGAAATACATATAAATTTAAAATAAACTAAACTAAACTAAACTAACTAATTAGAATAACTTTTTACTACTCAACGAGATTAACTACAGTTTATTTAACATCAATACAAGTAGGCACTCAAAAAAAACAATAAATTTTTTAAGTTAATCTGCTATATTTTTGGAGAAAAATAAATTAATTTTTTCATTTTAATAAATATTTACGTAAGTCAAAAATCGGTCATTATAGCATAAATTTCATAAGAAATTTCAGTAACATTGTATATATTTCAAACAATTAATTCCTGTAGTTAAAAAAATATCAGTGAAGAATTTGAATAAATGAGTCTGAAGATTGCTGCAAATAAATGTATTTTCACTCAAATTCCTAAAAAATTGATAGAATTTATTTTGTTTTCTAATTGAATAGAATAGTTATTGTAAGAAAAACGTAGGCTGGCTAAATAAAATGCTTATTATATTAACTTAAACACGTATATTATTGAACAAGTTACATAGGACGCCATCTTCAAGTACTGCGTAATTCTCATGAATACGCCATGTATTTGACTGAACGATCTCTTTCAAATACGCGCCGTACTTAAACCTAGGTAGTTGGTATTTCGCCGCCCGTAAATACGCCATGTATTTGACTCAACTGAAACCACGTTGACTCAAAGTTTTCTTTTTATGCTTCTGTGTAAATGAATGGAACCCATTCCTATAGCGCATCTGTAGCGACTGAAACGACACTAACGACTGGATTGATACCATAAGCGATCAGAGTCAGAACTGTCGCGCGTCGCTAGCCATTTTCCCTCGGTTCACCTCGAATCTTTTAAATATATTTCAGGCTTGGTAAATAAAGAAAAATAAAAATGGATGATTCTAAATTTGTAGAACATGTTCGGCAACACCCATGAATATAATATTTTCCAAAGATTAAATACAATTAACCCCCAATCCGGACTCGGATAGAACCCTAGTCAGTAAACGCAAGTCCGGTCCCTGTGTGATCGCACCTTCATAGGAATTCAACCAACCGCTGCTTTGATCGCGCTTCTTCAGCCGAGCGACTCTGAGTCGTCTCGGTGGTTGCAAAGGAATTGCACCTTAGGAGGCAGCGTGGAAATGATTCGGCGCATGCCACAACGAGTACAAAATGGCAGCCTAAGGGCTTGGTGTTTCGAGCGCTACTAGTAAATTTATACCGCCGTATAAAAGAGAAACGGTTGAGATACGGGACTGAAGGACACACACCAGAATTCGAGGGGATTAATCCTTAAAACAGAAATTTTAATTCTCCGGCTTCACGACCTAAATAAAATTATATTATATTAAACACTATATTACCCTCTAATAATATTGTACTCAAGATATCAGAAGAGGAGTAAAATTATTTAGAATATGTGAGGTTTCACTAAGTTGTAAATGAAAGAAATATTGAATTTCTTTCATTTACAACTTGGTGAAGCCTCACATATTCTAAATAATTTTTTCTTATAAATATGTTTCACGGAAAACCTACACCACTTTCCCTCCAAACTATCAGAAGAGGACTTTGTAGCCGAATGACAATAAATCTACTGTATCTCAGTAAAATTCACTCTTAACTCCTGCGTTGGTTTCTAGCTAGTGACTAATCCTTATTTCTGGTTCCTTTTATCCAATCTCTTCCCCTGCTAGGAAGGATGTCCTAGTTTGAGGAAGGACTCCCTCAGCCTTTCTGGGGCATCGGTGTGCTACCCTTTGCACCAGGCCACCGGGTTCTCGAACCCAAACAAAAATTCTAAATTCTATCCCCAAATAAGTACAGTATTTATTTATTTACTTGAGGAAATGATGAAAAGAGGCGACTGAACAGGCGGACCATCGAAATCCTTTCTCCGTGTGTCTTAAATCGGACATAATAAAGCCATCTTCCCATCGGCATTTTTCAGCTCCGGGGCCGCCTAAATAGCTAGGCGGAGGTGAACCATCATGCACTGCGCCCAATCTAGATGAAAAACAATAATAATAATAAATAAATAAATAAAGTTAAAATAACGGAGATAGACTGAGAAAAATTAAACTTACAAATGGCCAACTTCATGAGCGCCAACAATAATTCCAGAAAATCCGCCAGTGTCTTCAATAATGGCAACACTGTTTACTTTCTCCAGACGTTTATTAACAACACAAGCTCCACCAACATAAGCGAAACCTATATTATCACCGAAAAAAAAAAAAATTAATAAAACAAAAAAAAAATAATAAATAATAAAGAAAATTAAAGAAAAAAAGAGGACAGTAATATCAAGGAATATTAAAAAAAATTTTTTTTTTGAAATAGAAAAAAAATGAAAATTTTATTTGAAAAAAAAAAAAATGAAAAATAAATTTGTATATTTTTTGTGTGTATTTTATTTTTGTTTGTTAATTGTTAATAACATCCCAACAAGTTTTTGTTATTTAAATGAGCGTTTGTTTTTTGTTTTAGTTTTTTTTTTGATGAAAAAAATTTCTTCATGTTTAGTTTTAGTATGAAAAACGTATTAAAAAAAGGTCATTTTAAAAAAATCTGAAGATATGAAAATATAGAATTGGAGGTTAAGGGGCCAAATACTTTGTATATTCGTTTTTGGTGAAAATGTATGCAGATATTTCTGAGAGTTAGTGAAAAAAAAAAAAAAAGAAAATTTAATTATATAAAAATTTTTTATTATTTTTAATTTGTGAGATTTAATTTTTATAATTAATTGGCGTTAATTTTTCATAAAAAGAGATAGAACCCAATGCTTTTAAATGGGAAATTTTGGTTTATTTGAGCCTCCCCCATTATTTTTGAGCGTGTCAAACGGGCACAAAGACGGATATCGCACGCGCGGTATAGTATTATTTTAAAGTGGAAGTTTTATTTGGTGGCCTCAAATTTATTCGCTCTTCTCTCAGCATGTCGCGTTACAAACCGTGACGTTACAAACCGTGACGTTACAAGCCGTGACGTTACAAGCCGTGACGACAAAAATAGGAAAGTTGAAATTTAATATATATGACGAATTATAAAAAAATAATTGTGAGATTTAATTATTTAATTTTTAAATTGATAAAATATAATTTTGAAAATAATTTAAAATAATTCAAAACTTCAATTGCTAAATAAATATTGTTCTCAGTTTTTAACATGCGTCTATTGATTTCCCATTTCCCAATTATTAAGTTAAGATTAAAAACGCAATTTTAATACCCTTAATTGAATAATTTTCTGAAATTAAACGCCTACGATCCAAAAAAAAAGTTTCACTTTGCATCGTGCTTTCATAAAACCACACAATAATTTTTTTTTTTTAAGAATATTTTTTCATCACATGATATGAGTGAGTGTTGTTAGTGTTTTGCGCGACATTCCAAGCGATTAATTAATTCCCTTTCAACCATTTGTTTTTTTTTAGTAGTATACAAAGCCTACAAAGCCATTGTCACTCGTGCACTTACCTCGGCCCTTTGGGCTTTGCATCGCATATCAATCATCATCATCATCATCATCATCATCAGAGCCATTCCATTTATCAGCCAGGCGGTTTTAAAAGTTTATTTTTTTGTATTTTAAAGATTTGGATAGATTTGACAGTCAAGAATAAGAATTTAATAAAAAAAAAAATAATAATATACTAATTATAATAGGTATGTATATATTGAGAATAGATCCGCTAAATAATTTCTTTTATTTATTAATCTCCCTGCGTTCATTTCTAGCTAATGAACTAATCCCTATTTCTAGTTCCTTTTAGCCAACCTCTTCTATGATAGGGAGGATGTCCTAGTTTGAGGAGGGACTCCTCAGCACAGACTCCTTTCGAAGAATGCATCACTGAGAGGGAGCTTCTTTTACAACGGGATGTCACAGCAACTCTCTCTCCTCGTAGAGTAGCCTAGGGGGCTATTGTGATAAGATCCAATATTCCAATCCAGTGCCTGCTTGAGGATTTGTTTACATTAAATAATTATTTTTTATTTAATGAAAAAAATCCTGCACGCCCAGGATTTGAACACGGATCTTCTTTGTAGAAGCCGACACCCTAGCCTGTTACACCACCGTCTTCCCATATAAATAACAAAAATGAGATTTAATTTTAACATTTCCTTTATAACGCATTAATTCAGTAACTACCTTACGAATTTTCATGAGGTTTTTTTTTTTTTTTAATTTTTCCCGTTTAGGAACGGATAGCAAACCTTGGATTCCCAATCACGATTATAATAAATAAAATAAAATCTTTTAACTAGTTGTTTCTTGATGGCTGGATATTATGATATGAGGATGCGGCATAAGGGCAGCCATGGCGAAAAATAAAATAAAAGTCTATTTTTTTGTCGACATAATTTTTGTCCTGATGAAGAGTGCGATCGGCACTCGAAACGTCGACAAAAATAGACTTTTATTTTATTTTTCGCCTTGCTGCCCTTATGCCGCATCCTCATAAATCTTTTAATGTTCAACCATTTATTTATCTATTTATTTTTTGTTAATGACTTTAAAGATGTATTGATAGTGGATTAAATGAAATTAATTTCCTTTAAAGAGAATGAATGTTAGTGCAGATTTTGTGATTAAATCCACCCCCTTTTGCACCATCTACTACTGTATCGGATATTGTCTAGTGCCAGTAGCGTAGCCAGGATTTCTGTTTGGGGGGGGCCCAAAATTTTTATTAACCCCCCCCCTTCTCCAAGAAACTTCAAGTGGAGAAATTTTTTTTAGATAATATAATAATTATAAATAAAAAACAAATAAAAAAAAATTTTTTTTTCTTGAAATAAAAAATAATTTTAATACAAAATTCGTAAATATTAGAGATTTTTTCAATTATTTATAAGTTTTTTGTTAGTTTTTAGAATTTATGAGAGTTAATAAAATAATTATTAATAAAAAAAAAAATCATTAGGGAAAACATTAGGTATTTTTTGTTTTGGAGAAGGCTTTGGGGGGAGGCCTGGCCCCCCTGGGCCCCCCCCTGAATACGCCACTGTCTAGTGCTGAGAAGAGCCAAGTAACTAGATAGAGACCTTGGATATGTTTCAATTATCTCCGCTAGAGGGTAGCATCAATCAAGAGCGCCTGCAAATCACATAGTAGGCAACCAAATGCATTCGGAAGTGTTTTTTAACAGAATTGACAGGCGATCTTAAAAATTCTCATTCTTTAGCTCGAAATAAAATTAGGTGTGTACTATACTCGAGTAGATTGGGAAATTTTAAAGAAACATTTTTTTATAATTTGTGAATAACTCTTTTAATTTTTTTAGAAAACTTTCACATTAAATTAAGCATACGTATTATAATTGAGATTTTACGGTAAATTTCACACATCTTCAGTAAGGATTTCTAATTGATGATATAAAATTTAAGCTATGGTCCAGAACAATACCCAATAGAAGATTCTAAAACTGTATCATCTTTATTAGCAAACATTTAGGGATATCATATAACACAATTCAGTTAAAATGTTGCTCGTAGTTTTGGCTGTGATGTAATTATAGAGGGAATGGAGGGATATCAGCCAAATTGGGAAACACCATGTTCAATAAAACGACGTTTCGATTTAAATTGATTTGTCCATCTTCATTTATTCGATTACAAAATTGTCAAAAGTTTATCAGGCTTTTTGTTTTGATGTTAACACACCTCATACAATTTTTTAGTCCAATAAATGAGAATGATCCAATAAATTTAGGCTGTTTTATTGAACCTGGTTAAAAATACTTAGTATTTCGACATGACTGTCATTGTTAATTGTAATTTCACTTATGAAGATGAAAGTAATATTTGAAAACATATAACCTACGTATCAGTGATAAAGAAAAAAAAAATAAAGTTAAATTATTTAGCGGATACCATTCAAAAAAAAAAATAAAACGTTCAATAATTGCATCCATTTCTAAATGGAATTCACATCCAATAATTTAAAATTTTTTCACATTTAGTGGATGGATGGATAAGATTGTAATTAAAGCTCTGAAATCAGTCGCCAAAATCTGATAATTACACTTTTAAATGTTCTTTAAACTAAATTATATTAATAAAAATAAAGGAAAGGGATAATTGAAAAAGAAAAAAAAGGAATAGGATGGAGATAAATCTTAAATCTTAATGTTTTTACTCACCTTTGTAATTTTAATATATTTTAGTTAAAAAAAATAATAATAATAATAACAGTATAGAGATTTGTAAAAAAGAATTTCTTCCCCCCCCTACCTCTCACTATCACCTTCTACTTAGAAAATTTCATGCTTTTTCAAGATAGAAGTGATTTTATATAGTCTACATATTATTATACAGAGTATCCCAAAAGCTTACTGAATTGTATACCCCTAGTACAACTAAATTATTATTACCCCTATTATCCTACCTTCTTTGAATGCCTATCCCCCTCCTTTATCTCTTACCCCTTTAGAAAATTCTGGGTTCGTTATAAAGTTTTAACGAATGATTTTGAAATTACTAAATATTAAAATTTAAATAAAAATATAATTCGATAAAAAGGATCAGATTATTTATTGATAATTTTAAATTGTGATAAAATTTCTACAATTATATTTACAATGTATTCAAAGTAGAGATTGACGTCAAAATATTTTAGAAAAATCATCAAATTTCAAAAAGCACTATATAAAAAAATTCGAGAGTATTTTTGAGTTTTATTACATATATGAGGGTATTTCAAAAAGGACTTTACAACTTTGAAAATTTATAGGCCTATAAATTTATTCAGGGAACCTACAGAGTGTCTATTTGTGGAGAAACACACTCGCATAGTTCGTTAGTGCCGAATCGCACTGTCACGAGCGAAGTTAGGTTAAAAATGGCTGCCTTCACTAGAACCAAGAGTGTTAACTGTGTGCCTTGGTTTAGGTAATATAAATTTATTCAAAGAAGCTACAAAGTTGGTTTAAAGTGAAACCCATCAAATGTTTTGAATAAATTTATATGACTTTGATTCTTCAAATCAAAATATACAGCTAGCAAGCTCGGGTCCAGTGAAGGCAGACATCTATAACGCAGCTACGGCCAGTCAAAACTTGTTGTGCTTCCCTACAAACTGACACTACAATCATCTCTGTAGGTTCTCTGAATAATTTTTATATGAATTTTCAAAGTTGTAAAGATCAACTATTATGTCCCTATTTTTATTTTACTATTATTCTATCACAAACAATGTAATATCAATAACCCCACCGTTATATTATGCTCTATCCCATGCCATTATGTATGTGTTGTATGTTGCAGTTCTAACCACGAATTACTGGCGCATAGACTGAAAAACATTGCTGACCATTGCGTTGATTTCGCGAGAATGGCTTTTCCAGCCCGCGTTATTGGACGTCGCGGAAATGTTGAATGGTCACCAAGAAGTCCAGATTTTTTTCCTCTGTGGGTATTTTAAAAAGAAAGTGTATCCCAGAAAACCGCGTGATTTGGACACTTTGGAAGCAGTCATTAGGGAAAAGTGTGCGAGGGTACCAAACCATGTTGCAGAGATGTTGAACCCTGACTGCAAAAGTGTGCTACTAATTCTGGTACTTACGTTGAAATATGAAATGGCACGGGACTTAATACAAAATAGAATTGAAAGCAACCATGTAACACTGTTAATGACAGAATAATAGTGAAATGAAAATACGGATCTCCCTGTATACTAATCTTCCAGAACAATTAGTTACAAAAAATGGGGAATA
>JAKCPI010000253.1:0-16141 GCA_023213315.1 Euborellia annulipes
AGAAAAGAAAGCCTTTGGATGCAAAATGGCGAAAGGATACTTTTCGAACAAAATTTATTCGTCCATCCTCAGTCCTTATAGGCCTATATCTACGTAATTCAGGCACAAAGTTATCTTTGGACTTGTGACACAAAAGTCCGTGCACATGTATATTTTATAAAAGGGCGAGAAATGAAATTTTTAGAAGAAAATTATTATACGTAAATCATTATGAAAATTGCATTCATGGAATGCATATCTGCTTTGTCATATTGGATTGGAGTTTGATGATTTGCCAAACATCTGTTGTTTGTACTGAGGATGATTTCATCTCAATGGGATCGAAATAATGTATTTACAAATAAACGGATAATACGCAAATTTTTTAATTTTTGGTTGACGGTCCTTAAGGCCATCTACAATCAAAAAAATAGTTTTTTTTTTTTAATACGGCCTTAGTTGCCGAAATGACTATTTTTGAAAATAAATAAATAAACAAAGATCCACTTGGCCATGAGGAATAAGAAAAATACTTATTTTGTTTATGGTCTTTCTTTTTCGGCATCTGAGGCCATTTAGACCACGTCACTATTTTTGATAGCCAATTCAATTTTAAATTTTTATTTATTTATTTAAAATTCCTACCATGATTCCTGTTTGTTTATCCGAGGTACAGTGAGGGACAAAATCAAGTCCCACCTATGCGTTTTCTACTTGTGATTATTTCGTTAAAAAAAAAATATTTTTTAAAGGAAACTTTCATGGATCAATTTCCAATAAAGATTTTTATTTTCTTTTATAAAAACAATGAAATATTCACAAGTAGAAAAGGATGGGACTTAATATTGACCCTCACTGTACTTTGGTGCACGAAGACACACACACACACCTCAAACCCAACCGACCTGTGACTATCTACCCCGTGGAGTTACATCATTTCCTATCTCTAACTCCTTCTAGCTAGTGAACTAATCCTTATTTCTGGTTCCCTTTATCCAACCTCTTCTATGCTAGGGAGGATGTCCTAGTTTGAGGAGGGACTCCTTCAGCACCGACTCCTTTCGAGAGAATGCATCACTGAGAGGGAACTTCTTCAGGACGGGATGTCACAGCAACTCCCTCTCCTCGTAGAGTTGGATCCAATCCAGGACGTATTTGAGGATACGCTTACATTAAATAAATATTTTTATTTAATGAAAAAATCCCGCAAGCATCTTCTTTGTAGAATCCGGCACTCTAGCCCGCTAATTTAATAAATTGAATAAATAAGATGAATTTTCCCTTGACCATTGCGCTGGTTCTGGGAGAGAGTTAAAAAAAACGCAACACACGGAAATGTTAGCCTATTTATTGGCGTATTTATATAACTTCGAAAGGTCAAATTTAATTGCTAATCACCCTAATCGTGACATATTCAACCCCCCTCTCTTATATTCTGTCCACTAGCCGCTCTCAAATGTTAGGAACGAACGGATTAAAAAAAAAAATAATAATAATAAGGCACGACGTAATAATAAATAAAAGACAAAATTTTCAAACTAAAATTAGGCTATATACACAATCAATCTAATAAATTGCTAAGTCTGTTTTTTTTTTTGTTTTAAATAATACAACATAAAATTAAAATAATAAATGAATGAAGAATATAATAATAAAGAATATAATAAATTGATAAATCTAAGAAATTTAATTAAATTCTCTCTCATTTGATGAGTGAGTTCTTTGTTTTTGTTTTTGTTTTATCACATTCGTCTTTTAAACACACACAAAACACACACACACACACGCACTCAGCATATAGATACATACACACACTTGTTTGTTTTATTGTCCACACAGCCACAAAGACACTAGGAATGTTGTTGTTGAGGGCATAGTTGTTGTTGTGAGGCACAACATCGTTGTTGCATATAACGATGTTGACAATAATGGAAACCAAATTGGCTCAAAAACTCAAAACAGGATAAACTGCCGGCAAGATTGGTAACCTCATCGCGGCATTCTGTTGTTGTTGTTGTTGTTGTTGTTGATGATTCAACGTCTAGAAAAAAACAAAAAAATTAAATTATTAAAAAAAAATAAATTTTTTTTTTTTCACTTTTTTGAGCAAAGCTTATTTATTATTTTCATGCGCGTTGCATTTTTTCATGCTGTGCATAAAAAAAAAAGATACAAAACAAAACAATTATCAATCAAATAAAACTTAAATGCAATTATTATATTATTAATATAACAAACGGCGGATTCATCTGAAAAAATATGCAGAAAGATCATCAAGAGATTTTAATTTCATTATTTTTTTGTGAGTTGCAAGATAGAGGGGTGAGAGAGAAAGGGAGAGAAAAAAAAAACTGGCCTGATGTTTGTGACATCGAATGTTTTCTCGCTATTGTTTGTAACCGACAAGTGTTTCTATATCGTATGGTTCGATTAGGTATTTTTATTTTTATTATTTATATAATTCCAATATTTATTAATTCATATACCCTCGCTCAGGGGCCCACATCTTGTGGGTATGTGGATAGCGACCACGAGCTGCTCAAGCTGGGACAGGCAGTCTTTAAGTTCTTTGTACCATCAAGAGAAAAGATATTGGACAATATGGCGGCTACCTGCCATAAGGCTCAAATGCCAGGTAGCCGCCATCTTGTACAATATCTTTTCTCTGCATGGTATGTCTGTCCATTCCTTCCTCTTTTCATCAGGTGTCAGACCGACCGACCTGTCCTATTTCTTCCGGTCGCAAAACCCCATGATAGGGTTGGAGGGAGAAAATGGGGTCCGCCGACCCCGCATCGCAGGAATAAGGCGAGGACAGAAGAAGATTAATTCATATACCCGAAAAAAGTAAGGGAGTTGAACCACGGATCCTCCAATTTGTACTCGGAGTGCCCTTACCACTAGACCACAGCACGGCATTCGGGTATATGAACTCACCCAGATTATTATTATTTGAAATTCTTATCGGGATTCGCGTTTATTTACACGAGGTGCTTCCGTGCACGAAAACACACACCTCAAACCCAACCGACCTCTGGCCGTAGCCATCTACCAGCATCCCGTAGAGTACCAGCAGCGTAGCTAGCCTTTGAGAGCTGGGGGCGCTGTTTTATAATTTAAATTTGTTGGACAATCTATGGAAAGAATATGATAAAATCACCGTCACTGGGCTATATCTTATTGTTAGATGTCCTAGGGCGCCTGTTAGTATCGAGGAGCGCCAAAGGCTGGATACGCCTCGGGAGGTGAGCGTCGCCCTTTGCCCCCAACGCTACTGGAAGTTTCATCATTTCCTATCTCTTCCTCCTCATCCTGAGTTCATTTCTAGCTAGTGAACTAATCCTTATTTCTGGTTCCACCCTCCTCTTCTATGCTAGGGAGGATGTCCTAGTTTGAGGAGGGACTCCTCAGCACCGACTCCTTTAGAAGAATCCATCACTGAGAGGGAACCTTCTTTACATCCCTTCTACAGGACGGGATGTCACAGCAACTCCCTTTCCTCGTAAAGGAGCCTACTGCGATCAGATTCACTATTCCAATCCAGTGCCTGCTTGTGAATATCAGGTATCAGATTTCAAATCTCTAATATAGACTCTAGTTGGAACATTAAATAATCAAATTAACTAAACAATATGTTTTAGTGATGAAATAACACACCCGATGTCATTTTATAATCACACCAGTTTATTTTTCTCCCACCTCTTCTGAGGCTATTAATTTATTTAATATATTAGGCTATTAATAAAATTAGATCATTTGATATCTTAACTTTATATTATTATTATTATAATCGATCGATTACATTAACATTCGCTGAAATATTCATTCAAATAACGTTTCTTAAAATTTTTTTATTATCACTTCCTGGTTTCTTCCGAATGATGATTCGGGAGAAACGAGGAAAAGTGAATATTCCGAGTCTATGGATGGATTTTATGAGGTACTACTCCTTCCCAACCCAAACCTTTCGGCATTTTCCGGATTAACCAAGTCGGAGTCAATCCCATTTTTAAGGCTTCTCCTATTTTCCTTCCCTAGAACTTTTATTCCCTAATTGGTTTCTTACATTTCCCACAAATAAAAAAAAAAAACTGTTACTTGAATAAATTTTGAGAAACGTTAAATAGTACATTCATTAGACGTTATTTAATTATTATTATTATTAGAATAATAATCTAAATCAAAATGAATGAAAAACAAAAGGAATAATCAAACATTTTCTGACAGTCATAACTGAAGATATTTTAATAGACATTCAGAAGAGAAAAAAAGGAGATGAAAGAAAGTTATATTCTTCGTATTAAAGTCTTATTCTTTGACAGAGAGTATAATTAATTTCAGATCCATCGTAGTCTAAGATTATCTATTCTCTAGTTTCGTGGGTCGATTGAAAAAAAAAACCAAAGCGGAATTCAATGGAAAGTATTGCTTAAATGTTCTGAGATTATTATTCTTCTATTATCACCTGGGACTTTTTCTTATGGGAGTTATCGTGTACCGTATTTCCTACATCACTATTAGATGGTATGTGGCAAGAGGTTGAATACAGGATTGATATCTGCACATTTCATATTTTTAGTCCGACCTTTTTTTTAGGGAATTTACCTCTCGATCCTTTGTCATCAAAAATAAGTAAATGTGATTTCCCCAAATGGGCAAAATCCTTTAAAAGTATTATCGATCCGATCCGCTGATCTATTCAGTTAGGACGATCTGATCCTCTAATCCTATCCAATTTAGGAAAAAGGATCCGCGGTTCGAAAATATGGTCCGATCCTGAAATCCGATCCATTTCTAAAAAAATTGCCGAATTAAAATCTGGTTCTTCAACCCGAATTTTCACGTTGATAGTTGTTTGTCTATCAGTGACGGTGCTACGGAGGGCTAGGGGGAGCAAGTGCCTCTGATCATGGCATCTGCTCCCTGGATTTTTTTTGTTTCTCTGTTAATATAACATAACATATAATGGAGAATTGGAGATATCAGCCAAAATCTCCATTATAATCACATCACAGCTACAATCTCAAAAAGCAATTATATGTATAATGTCGGCCCCTTCTGTTGGCAAGTTTTCTCCACTCCTGTCCCCCCTCCCTCACTGAGAAAAAGCTCGGGCCGTCACTGTTGTCTATTTTTATATTATTCCATTATTCTTAAATAATATAAAGAATTTATTTATTAAAAATTAAAAAGTTTTAAAGGAATGACAATATTTTGAAAATAATCGCAAAAATTCAGGATTTACGATCCGAGCCTGGATCCTGAGAGCAAAAATGATTTCGATCTAAATCCATAAATACACCCCACTTTTGATTTGGATCGCGTAAGATCTTCCCCAAAAAAGGATTTCGATCCAGATTTGAAAATTCTGAAACAGATCGAATCTTCGGTTTAGACCCAAAAGGGATCTGCCCATCCCTGACTTATTAATACGTGAATAGCCCATAAACATATTTCTTTGCAGAATCTTCATTCTTCTTTAAAGTCTTACTCCCATAAATTCTTTAATCTTCAGAGTATTTTATTTTTCCACAAAGTTTTTTATTCATTGTAGGAAATTTGAAACGATAAAGATGAAAGATAAAAGGAATAAGTCCTTTAAAGACCTATGTGTTTAAGATAAAATTTGAATCGAACTGGAAATTTCAAAAAAAGAAGGTAAAGATAATGATGAGAGATAGAGAAAACAAGAAAATAGAAGATATATAGACATGCAAGAAGAAATGGTATCCATGACGTTTTTGTTTGTTTGGCTGCTGTTTTTGTTTTTGTTTTTATTTGGCGCTGAATGAGGCAACACATACACAAACACAAGCTATTGAAAGAAAGAAAGGTGACATCAAACAAACCCTCATTATTTCTATCATTTGTTGGTGACTTGTGGTAAATGAGATCAATATTTGAGGCGGCAGCAGAATTTCTGCCAAAATGACTGAAATCGTACGGACTACGTGTCGTTGAGAATTTACTATAGTCGAAACTAAATGGTGATTTTCCACTAAAATAATGAGTACTTCTTGATGTTGTTGTCTTGTTGTTGTTGTTGTTGGTACCGATGACGGTGATGGTGTTAAAGGTGTTGTTGGAGCTCTATAATAGCTAGAGAGAAATATTAAAAAAAAGAATTGATTAAATCAAAGATTTATTTATTTTGGGAGGTCTCTTTTTAATCATTAGTGACAGAACTCACACGTTATTGTTAGAGTAACAGTCATGGGAATAATACTGAGTTAATACCGAATTTTTTGAAAGATAATCTCTATGACCTCAATTTTAATTGGGGTTTATAGTTGTCGTTTTATGATCTTGTTTCAAGATTACCCCACACTTTTTCTGATTACATGTCATTGTGGATTTCAAAATGCAAAATTTGCATTTTTTTGGGTAGGAACTGACTGACAACAAATTATAATAAAAATTTTGATATATTGAATCTCCAAAATTCCTCTAAACTCGGGAACCACAACAGCTTGTTCTTAGAGTTGCGGTATAGTTTACGCTTAGATGACAGAGGAACTAAATCCCTAAATTCACAATGATTTTCGAACAAGATTAGAATTTCTTGAATATTTGGGATCCCAATGTCAAAAATAAATATAAGAAGTAAAAATGTCAAAAATTCAGGGGTTAAAGGGAAGCTATTTTCTTTTGCAAAGAGTTTTAGCTACCTGTTATCGTTGTTTTTGTGAGTAGCATTAAAGGCAAATCGTTCATAAACCGGCCTCGTTTGTGTTGCGGCTACATCTTGCTCTACGGGGGCGGCAGCTGGAGTTCCATCTCGACGTACATATGACGGCGTATGATGTGAATAATCAGGGATGATATTCTCATGTTCAGCGACACATCGGCCGCTTATACAATACTAAAAATAAGAATGAAAAATAAAATAAAAAGGATTGAATATGAAACCAGTTAAATTGTGATTACCTGTCCATCGCCACAGGGTGACCCTTCAGCTGCTGGACGATAGGCGATGCAATATCCAGAGGAGGCATCAAAACAAAACAATTGGGAGCAAACACGTTCATCTTTCTATAGTAGGGGATAATAATAAACAAATTAATTAGTGGCTAAGTTTACTCGAACACCTCAAAAACCCAGGGAATCTCTCGTTTCTACGTTTATAATTAACCCAAAATGATAATTTATAACTTACGAAACAAGCGGCAGTTCCTCGATCTTTGCGGCATTGTGCATCCAGTGAGAGCATTTTTCCAGGTAATACTCGTGGAAGAGATTCATCTTCATGCGGCGAATTGTATAAACAGCTGGCTGTGTCTCCGCTAGAGAAAAAAAATCAATTGTTTTTGGATGGATGAAAAAATTATCAGCTAACAAGGGGACGCTAAGGTTTGTGGGTCACTGATTTTTTTATACTCTTTGAGTATCTGGACATCAATTTCCTAAACCAGTAAGATGCTCTTTCTCATAAACACTCGAGAAAATCGACTTTGAAGATTTGAAAGTTCTAAGTTCGCATTTTCAGGCCTAATCTGTAACGAGTTTCGACAAGTGGCGAACGTATTGTTGTCCACCCAATTTGTATACGATGTATATGAAAATACATGTATATGAAATAAAATAACAATCGATTGTGAAAATGTGTCACAATTATCCAAACTTATAGAACTCGGAAATGTTCAAAGTCAATTTTCTCGAGTTTTTTTGAGAATCATACTACTTTAAGAAATTGATGTCCAGATACTCACCTTTAAATCCTATGAGAATAAAAAAAAATCAATGACCCACTCGCCGTAGGGTCCCCCTTGTAATTTAAACTTCATAATTAGAGGAATGGGAATTCGCGCTCAAATTCCCTCTTTCTAAAGCTACTACTTCATTTCAAAAAAATAGATATGACCGGAAAGCATCCAAAATTTCAGAGAACTCTATTAGTCAATGTAATCAATAATTATATCTGTCAGCGAGGGCAACAGTCACCAAGATCTTTACAGTTAAGCAATGCCACAGGTGAATCTAGGATTAGTGGCTTCCAGAATTAAGCTTTTTGCAAATCAGATGATTATACCCCATACACATTCTTTGTACTTGTTCTCCGGCGGTAACATAAACTAGAGTATCCACTGGGATGTACAATTTTGGAACCGAAGGATATACACGTGGTCCCTCCCAATAGGTTGCTAGATTAATCCTAGTGGTTAGACTGGGTAAAGGTGCAATTCCTTTGTAACGACTGAAACGGCTAGAGACACTCGGCTGTAGCCACTAATGACTGCTTCTGTGTAAATGAATGGAACCCATTCCTATAGCGCATCTGTAGCGACTGAAACGACACTAACGACTGGATTGATACCATAAGCGATCAGAGTCAGAACTGTCGCGCGTCGCTAGCCATTTTCCCTCGGTTCACCTCGAATCTTTTAAATATATTTCAGGCTTGATAAATAAAGAAAAAGTAAAAATGGATGATTCTAAATTTGTAGAACATGTTCGGCAACACCCATGAATATAATATTTTCAAAAGATTAAATACAATTAACCCCCAATCCGGACTCGGATAGAACCCTAGTCAGTAAACGCAAGTCCGGTCCCTGTGTGATCGCACCTTCATAGGAATTCAACCAAGGGCCGCTGCTTTGATCGCGCTTCTTCAGCCGAGCGACTCTAGTCGTCTCGGTGGTTGCAAAGGAATTGCACCTTAGGAGGCAGCGTGGAAATGATTCGGCGCATGCCACAACGAGTCCACAATGGCAGCCTAAGGGCTTGGTGTTTCGAGCGCTACTAGTAAATTTATACCGCCGTATAAAAGAGAAACGGTTGAGATACGGGACTGAAGGACACACAGCAGAATTCGAGGGGATTAATCCTTAAAACAGAAATTTTAATTCTCCGGCTTCATGACCTAAAGGAATAAAATTATATTGTATTAAACACTATATTACCCTCTAATAATATTGTACTCAAGGTATCAGAAGAAGCCTTTGTAGCCGAATGACAATAAATCTACTGTATTCTCAATAAAATTCACTCTTAACTCCCGCGTTGGTTTCTAGCTAGTTAACTACTCCTTATTTCTGGTTCCATCCGATTCCTTTTATCCAATCTCTTCCCCTGCTAGGAAGGATGTCCTAGTTTGAGGAAGGACTCCTCAGCCTTTCTGGGGCATAGGTGTGCTACCCTTTGCACCAGGCCACCGGGTTCTCGAACCCAACAAAAATTCTAAATTCTATCCCCAAAGAAGTACAGTATTTATTTATTTACTTGAGGAAATGATGAAAAGAGGCGACTGAACAGGCGGACCATCGAAATCCTTTCTCCGTGTGTCTTAAATCGGACATAATAAAGCCATCTTCCCATCGGCATTTTTCAGCTCCGGGGCCGCCTAAATAGCTAGGCGGAGGTGAACCATCATGCACTGCGCCCAATCTAGACGAAAAACAATAATAATAAATAAATAAATAAATAAAGTTAAAATAACGGAGATAGACTGACAAAAATTAAACTTACAAATGGCCAACTTCATGAGCGCCAACAATAATTCCAGAAAATCCGCCAGTGTCTTCAATAATGGCAACACTGTTTACTTTCTCCAGACGTTTATTAACAACACAAGCTCCACCAACATAAGCGAAACCTATATTATCACCGAAAAAAAAAAAAAAAATTAATAAAACAAAAAAAAAAAATAATAAATAATAAAGAAAATTAAAGAAAAAAAGAGGACAGTAATATCAAGGAATATTAAAAAAAATTTTTTTTTTTTTGAAATAGAAAAAAAAATAGAAAATTTTATTTGAAAAAAAAAAAAATGAAAAATAAATTTGTATATTTTTTTGTGTGTATTTTATTTTTGTTTGTTAATTTGTTAATAACATCCCAACAAGTTTTTGTTATTTAAATGAGCGTTTGTTTTTTGTTTTAGTTTTTTTTTTTTGATGAAAAAAATTTCTTCATGTTTAGTTTTAGTATGAAAAACGTATTAAAAAAGGTCATTTTAAAAAAATCTGAAGATATGAAAATATAGAATTGGAGGTTAAGTGCCCAAATACTTTGTATATTCGTTTTTGGTGAAAATGTATGCAGATATTTCTGAGAGTTAGTCGAAAAAAAAAAAAAAAAAAAGAAAATTTAATTATATAAAAATTTTTATTATTTTTAATTTGTGAGATTTAATTTTTATAATTAATTGGCGTTAATTTTTCATAAAAAGAGATAGAACCCAATGCTTTTAAATGGGAAATTTTGGTTTCTTTGAGCCTCCCCATTATTTTTGAGCGTGTCAAACGGGCACAAAGACGGATATCGCACGCGCGGTATAGTATTATTTTAAAGTGGAAGTTTTATTTGGTGGCCTCAAATTTTTTCGCTCTTCTATCAGCATGTCGCGTTACAAGTCGTGACGTCAAAGACCGGCCCGTGACGACCAATATATATGGCGAATTATAAAAAAATAATTGTGAGATTTAATTATTCAATTTTTAAATTGATAAAATATAAATTTTTTTTTTTTTATTTAATTTATAGTTCTTTCAGCTACTGTGGCCTGAATGTCTTAATATTTTGATGTAAAAATGTCATAACAAAATTTTAATAGAATCCAAGTAAAATAACACAAGTTTTTTTTTTTTTTTAGGTTTCAATAATTTATTCAACACTTTATACGTATGTCGACACCAGATGTGTCATCATCAGAAGTTATACTTAACCATTATTATACTTAACATATACTGAACAATTATTATGTTAAAAGAAATCAATGAAATAAGTATAAAGTGTTAAATAAATTATTGAAACAAAAAAGACCTTGTTATCTTACTTGGATTTAATTCTCCTATTAAATCATAATTTTTCAACTAGAGCCAACGGTTACCAGTTTAAAATTAATCATAACAAAGTATTTTTTTATTCGAATCTCGGAATCTCCCTCCTCCAATTCTAAGCACTTGGCCATTATATTGTTTTATAAACTCTTAACGTTTTATTAGTGAAATAATACACTTTTTACATATTTCGACAATACTGTGCTGTGAAAATGCCAGTAAATATAAGTGCATTATTTCACTAAAATATTTTTTTTTTTAAAGTGAAACTTTTATTTGATCCTCTCAAATTTTTTCGCTCTTCTATCAGCATGTCGCGTTACAGGCCGTGACGTGACAAGCCGTGACGACAAAAATAGGAAAGTTGAAATTTAATATATATGACGAATTATAAAAAAATAATTGTGAGATTTAATTATTTAATTTTTAAATTGATAAAATATAATTTTGAAAATAATTTAAAATAATTCAAAACTTCAATTGCTAAATAAATATTTTTCTCAGTTTTTAACATGCGTCTATTGATTTCCCATTTCCCAATTATTAAGTTAAGATTAAAAACGCAATTTTAATACCCTTAATTGAATAATTTTCTGAAATTAAACGCCTACGATCCAAAAAAAAAAGTTTCACTTGCATCGTGATTTCATAAAACTACACAATGATTTTTTTTTTAAGAATATTTTTTCATCACATGATATGAGTGAGTGTTGTTAGTGTTTTGCGCGACATTCCAAGCGATTAATTAATTCCCTTTCAACCATTTGTTTTTTTTTAGTAGTATACAAAGCCTACAAAGCCATTGTCACTCGTGCACTTACCTCGGCCCTTTGGGCTTTGCATCGCATATCAATCATCATCATCATCATCATCAGAGCCATTCCATTTATCAGCCAGGCGGTTTTAAAAGTTTATTTTTTTGTATTTTAAAGATTTGGATAGATTTGACAGTCAAGAATAAGAATTTAATAAAAAAAATAATAATATACTAATTATAATAGGTATGTATATATTGAGAATAGATCCGCTAAATAATTTCTTTTATTAATTAATCTCCTGCGTTCATTTCTAGTTAATGAACTAATCCCTTTTCTAGTTCCTTTTAGCCAACCTCTTCTATACTAGAGAGGATGTCCTAGTTTGAGGAGGGACTCCCTCAGCACAGACTCCTTTCGAAGAATGCATCACTGAGAGGGAACTTTCTTTACGTCCCTTTCACAGGACGGGATGTCACAGAAACTCCCTCTCCTCGTAGAGTTGCCTGGGGGATATTGTGGTAAGATCCAATATTCCTATCCAGGATGTATTTGAGGATACGCTTACATTAAATAAATATTTTTTATTTAATGAAAAAATCCTGCACGCCCAGGATATGAACACGGATCTTCTTTGTAGAAGCCGACACCCTAGCCTGTTACACCACCGTCTTCCCATATAAATAACAAAAATGAGATTTAATTTTAACATTTCCTTTATAACGCATTAATTCGGTAACTACCTTACGAATTTTCATGAGGTTTTTTTTTTATTTCCCGTTTAGGAACGGATAGCAAACCTTGGATTCCCAATCACGATTATAATAAATAAAATAAAATCTTTTAACTAGTTGTTTCTTGATGGCTGGATATTATGATATGAGAATGCGGCATAAGGGCAGCCATGGCGAAAAATAAAATAAAAGTCTATTTTTTGTCGACATAATTTTTGTCCTGATGAAGAGTGCGATCGGCACTCGAAACGTCGACAAAAAAATAGACTTTTATTTTATTTTTCGCCTTAGCTGCCCTTATGCCGCATCCTCATAAAATCTTTTAATGTTCAACCATTTATTTATCTATTTATTTGTTGTTAATGACTTTAAAGATGTATTGATAGTGGATTAAATGAAATTAATTTCCTTTAAAGAGTTTGTGCAGATTTTGTGATTAAATCCACACCCGCTCCATCCCCTTGCATCGTCTACTACTGTATCGGATATTGTCTAGTGCTGAGAAGAGCCAAGTAACTAGATAGAGACCTTGGATATGTTTCAATTATCCCCGCTAGAGGGTAGCATCAATCAAGAGCGCCTGCAAGTCACATAGTAGGCAACCAAATGCATTCGAAAGTGTTTTTTTAACGGAATTGACAGGCGATCTTAAAAATTCTCACTTTTAGCTCGAAATAAAATTAGATGTGTATTATACTCGAGAGTGGGAAATTTTAAAGAAACATTTTTTTATAATTTGTGAATAACTCTTTAATTTTTTTAGAAAACTTTCACATTAAATTAAGCATACGTATTATAATTGAGATTTTACGCTAAATTTCACACATCTCCTTCAGTGAGGATTTCTAATTGATGATATAAAATTTAAGCTATGGTCCAGAACAATACCCAATAGAAGATTCTAAAACTGTATCATCTTTATTAGCAAACATTTAGGGATATCATATAACACAATTCAGTTAAAATGTTGCTCGTAGTTTTGGCTGTGATGTAATTATAATGAGGGAATGGAGGAGGGATATCAGCCAAATTGGGAAACACCATGTTCAATAAAACGACGTTTCGATTTAAATTGATTTGTCCATCTTCATTTATTCGATTACAAAATTGTAAAAAGTTTATTAGGCTTTTTGTTTTGATGTTAACACACCTCATACAATTTTTTAGTCCAATAAATGAGGAATGATCCAATAAATTTAGGCTGTTTTATTGAACCTGGTTAAAAATACTTAGTATTTCGACATTACTGTCATTGTTAATTGTAATTTCACTTCTGAAGATGATAGTAATATTTGAAAACATATAACCTACGTATCAGTGATAAAGAAAAAAAGAATAAAGTTAAATTATTTAGCGGATACCATTCAAAAAAAAAAATAAAACGTTCAATAATTGCATCCATTTCTAAATGGAATTCACATCCAATAATTTAAAATTTTTCACATTTAATGGATGGATGGATAAGATTGTAATTAAAGCTCTGAAATCAGTCGCCAAAATCTGATAATTACACTTTTAAATGTTCTTTAAACTAAATTATATTAATAAAAATAAAGGAAAGGGATAATTGAAAAGAAAAAAGGAATAGGATGGAGATAAATCTTAAATCTTAATGTTTTTACTCACCTTTGTAATTTTAATATATTTTAGTTAAAAAATAATAATAATAATAACAGTATAGAGATTTGTAAAAAGAATTTCTTCCCCCCCCCCCCCCTACCTCTCACTATCACCTTCTACTTAGAAAATTTCATGCTTTTTCAAGATAGAAGTGATTTTACATATTATTATACAGAGTATCCCAAAAGCTTACTGAATTGTATACCCTAGTACAACTAAATTATTATTACCCCTATTATCCTACCTTCTTTGAATGCCTATCCCCCCTCCTTTATCTCTTACCCCTTTAGAAAATTCTGGGTTCGTTATAAAGTTTTAACGAATGATTTTGAAATTACTAAATATTAAAATTTAAATAAAAATATAATTCGATAAAAAGGATCAGATTATTTATTGATAATTTTAAATTGTGATAAAATTTCTACAATTATATTTACAATGTATTCAAAGTAGAGATTGACGTCAAAATATTTTAGAAAAATCATCAAATTTCAAAAAGCACTATATAAAAAAAATTCGAGTATTTTTGAGTTTTATTACATATATAGGGTATTTCAAAAAGGACTTTACAACTTTGAAAATTTATAGGCCTATAAATTTATTCAGGGAACCTACAGAGTGTCTATTTGTGGAGAAACACACTCGCATAGTTCGTTAGTGCCGAATCGCACTGTCACGAGCGAAGTTAGGTTAAAGATGGCTGCCTTCACTAGAACCAAGAGTGTTAGCTGTGTGTTTTGGTTTAGGTAATATAAATTTATTCAAAGAAGCTACAAAGTTGGTTTAAAGTGAAACCCATCAAATGTTTTGAATAAATTTATATGACTTTAATTCTTCAAATCAAAATATACAGCTAGCAAGCTCGGGTCCAGTGAAGGCAGACATCTATAACGCAACTACGGCCAGTCAAAACTTGTTGTGCTTCCCTACAAACTGACACTACAATCATCTCTGTAGGTTCTCTGAATAATTTTATATGAATTTTCAAAGTTGTAAAGATCAACTATTATGTCCCTATTTTTATTTTACTATTATTCTATCACAAACAATGTAATATCAATAACCCCACCGTTATATTATGCTCTATCCCATGCCATTATGTAAGTGTTGTATGTTGCAGTTCTAACCACGAATTAAGTGAAATGGCGCATAGACTGAAAAACATTGCTGACCATTGCGTTGATTTCGCGAGAATGGCTTTTCCAGCCCGCGTTATTGGACGTCGCGGAAATGTTGAATGGTCACCAAGAAGTCCAGATTTTTTTTTCCTCTGTGGGTATTTTAAAAAGAAAGTGTATCCCAGAAAACCGCGTGACTTGGACACTTTGGAATCAGTCATTAGGGAAGAGTGTGCTAAGGTACCAAACGACATGTTGCAGGAATGTTGGACCCTGACTGCAAAAGTGTGCTACTAATTCTGGTACTTACGTTGAAATATGAAATGGCACGGGACTTAATACAAAATAGAATTGAAAGCAACCATGTAACACTGTTAATGACAGAATAATAGTGAAATGAAAATACGGATCTCCCTGTATACTAATCTTCCAGAACAATTAATTCCAAAAAATGGGGGAATAGGCAATGGAACCCCCTCCAGTTTCAACGCATATAGAAATCCAATAGTGTTCCAATAAACAACACGCTAAGATGAAAGTATTTTGCACCTTTCTATGCAGAACAACCCAACGTTATTGAAATGAATTCTTCTTTTAAACTTGTTTTTATTATTAATCAATAATTCCTCTTCATATAGTTTATCTTGTCTTATGATTATTTACATTTAAAAGTGCAGTTGAGTGCAATAATTGAACGCGTGATAAGTGTGTGTGTGTTTTTGTGCACATCTTTATATAGTGCAATGAATTTTTTTTTTTCTCTCTCTTATCATTTAACTCACCAGCTGTGCCTCGGTTGCATTTACCCGTTGGAAATTGCCGCCTACACATGTCTAATCTGAAAGATATTCTTGTTAATAGAAAATACATCAACATCAATATCTCTGTCGGCGCTACGTAAAAAAAAAAAAAAACACCAAGAAATAAACCTGTGTTAGAAGAAAAAAAAACAAAACAATAAATTAAACAAAAAAAAAAACTACAATAAATACACCAAAAAATAAAAAGCAAATAAAATCCTGTTTTTTGTTTTTGTTATTTTTGTTTGTTAATTGCATGATGGAAAACCAAAAAAAAGTATGTACATGTTTGTGTATGATGATGTGTTGGGTGATTGTTTTATTTGTTTGTGCAAACATACCAGCGGTGCCTTT
>JAKCPI010000254.1:0-33278 GCA_023213315.1 Euborellia annulipes
CGAATGTCTCCCTGTCTGTAAACTTAGAAGAAGCGTGTGTACTCTCTCTCTTCTACAGGGATTATCATGGTCAATGATCTGCCGAATTAAAAATGGAACACAAGGGAGGCATCGTCCCAGCATTTCCATGCTGTTCAGATCACGACTAACAGAACTAGTCAATTCCAATCTTCCTTTGTCCCGTGATTAGAACAAGCTCCCTGCGTCTATCTTCCCCAAAACCTACAATCTTCAGACTTTCAAGTCTAATCTCAAGAGGCATCTTCTCAGTTCCGCAGTTGAGTTCCCCTTTTGGAAGTGGCTCACTGGTTTGTCATTCGAGTTCATAATCACGACTATTGGACTGAATATGGCTTTATTTCATTAAAACCGAAACTGTTTCCTTAGGTTAGGTTAGGTTAGGTTGAAGTGGCCGTTCTCAGAGAGGAAACACACTTAGGCCTATTAGGCCCTTTGTGATACCACGGTGGGGCTATCCCCCTACCTACCCCATGAGGGGGAGACTTCGGGATGTTTGAATTATTTGCGGCAAGCTGGATTCGAACCCGAGCCGTGTTGAGACTTCGGACTCCGTAATCCTCAGCTTAGCCGGCTTAGCCATTGCCTTCCCCTCACTGTTTCCTTAACAGAGAGTTTAATTTCGTCGAGACTTATTACCTGGCTGCACGCTCCTTTCATATCTACTGCTTCTCCTTTTGTTTTTATTTTCTTCCTTGCTCCATGTGACCACTGGTCATTATAGGTCTTCAGACCTTATTTATGCACCCATTCCAAAAAAAATTATCTCAAGAACGAAAAGAGCTAAGAGATTGAAATTTTATATTTAAGTTAGATATCCCCATGAGACGTGACACGAATCTTTTTGAACAAAAGTACTAGTACTTTACTGACGTACTTTTAAGTTTTTTCCGTTTTTCTCAAAATTCGATTTAACGATTTTGATTAAAATTAATAAATCAATTATTTTTGTAGATGCTCTTTAAAATGTATATTCTCATTTTTCACTTGAAATCTTTTTTAGCACACTTTACTCTTGCACAGAACACAACTTTCAATTACCGAAGGTGATGAGTTAAGTTATATGCCGTGCGACCAGTCACACTAGATTTTTAAGAAACCTTTAATTTAAAGAAAGCGAATGGAGAGTGGACTTATCAGCTTTAGACCTCTTGAGCCGTTTATTATTGCAAAATGTAAATATTTTTTAAGAACAAATAATATATTATCTCAAATTAAATGCAAACTAATGGATGTTGAAATAGTTAAGAAGAAAACTGTTATGTATTTTGTATACTCATAATAACACCGCTATTAATTTTCAAATGGTAGCAAATATTAATTTGAATATTAAAATTGAAATTGAATTCTCTTTTCAGCTCTGATGCTGGCTGATTTGGGATATGACGTATGGCTTGGAAATGCACGTGGCAATGAATATTCAACTGGACATAAGAATCTAACGAGAGATCAATGGGAGTATTGGCAATTCAGGTAACTAAATATGTATAGTTCAACTTCTATTATTTAAGCCATTTGGTATCCAAATGGCTTAAATAAAATCATCGGACTGCCTGGGGTCCGAACCCGCGACTTTGGTATACGAGGTTAGCACGCTAACTACTACACCAAGTCGTGAGGTCATAAAAATATTTATTTAATGTAAACAAATCCTCAAACAGGCACTGGATTGGAATATAGGATCTCACCACAATAGCCCCCAGGCAACTCTACGAGGAGAGGGAGTTGCTGTGACATCCCGTCCTGTGGAAGGGACTTAAAGAAGGTTCGCCTCTCAGTGATGCATTCTTAGAAAGGAGTAGCTGCTGAGGGAGTCCCTCCTCAAAATAGGACATCCTATCTAGCATAGAAAAGCTTGGATAAAAAGGAAGTAGAAATAAGGATTAGTTCACTAGCTAGAAACGAACAAAGGGGGCCAAAGAGTACTAGTACTTTACTGATGTACTTTTTCTCTTTTTTTTTTGTTTTTTTTTTTTCGATTATCTCAAAATTCGCTCCAACGATTTTGATTAAAATTTTTCGTGAAAATTGTTTGAAGTACATTTTACTGATGTAGTATTTCAGATTTTTTACTTTTTACTTTACTAAATGCAAGTGATCAAGTTAACTAAGGTGCTATGGGAAACTAAATAAATTTATATCTCGACACTAAATATCTAGTGTGACAAGCACAGTGCACAACTTTCTCTTACCGAAGGGTAAAAGAAAGTTGTTTGCTGTGGGACCAGTCACACCAGATTTTTTTTTTTAGAAATTTTGTTAAAAATCAATTAACTTTAATTTGAAATTTAAATAAATTTTATAAATGTTAATTTCACACTTCACTTTGGTTATACCACAGATAACTATTTATAGGTGAACTAACTCGAAGGTTAAGCGTGTTCTTGTTTACTATATCGTCGAATAAGTCTGCTAGTTGATTAGAACTGAAGTAACCGGCCCTATTTTTCGATTTTTTTTTAACAACACTTCAAATGGCATTTGAAATCTTCATTCTTTGGAAATAGTTATTTTTTACTTTCTCTTACCTCTATATATATGTTAATATATAGAGAGAGAAAGTATTGGTTTCATGTCAAAAAATTCGATGTCGAGATTTTGATGGATCTTTACGTTTTGAGGTCCCCTGAATCCAAAAAAGTGGTTTTCGCGACATGGTCTGTCTGTCTGTGTGTGTGCTGTGTGTCTGTGTGTGTGTGTGTGTGTGTTCAATTTTAAGCATGAAGGAATTGAGCTATGAGGTTGAAATTTTATATTTAAGTTAAACACCCCCCGGGACCGGGAAAATAAGCTTTTAATCAAAATCGGCCAAAGAGTACTAGTACTTTACTGATGTACATTTTTCAGTTTTTTTCGATTTTCTCAAAATTCGCTCTAACGATTTTGATTAAAATTCAAAAATCAATTATTTTTTAGATGCACTTTCAAATGTATATTCTCGTTTTGCCCTCAAAATTGTTTTGAAGCACACTTTACTCTTGTGCTTCATAGGAAAGATAGGAGAAATGGTTGCCATGGTTACAAAATATAAATATTTTCCCATGTTTATAAATTTGACATCTTTAATTCTAATATATTGGCGGAAACTAAATTTTTGTCGACACAAAAAATCTGGTGTGACAAGCACAGAACACAACTTTCGATTACCGAAGGTAAGAGAAAGTTGTGTGCTGTGCGCCAGTCACACCAGATTTTTTCTATTAGTGAAATAGCCTCTTATTAATAGAAGTTAAAAAAAAAAGGCAAAATGTTGTCATAAAGTGTAATTACTAGAATCCAAGTTCGGTAAATTAATTATTGGCATGTGATATTTCTCAATTGACACACTTTCAAACTGGACAGGTTTTATCACGTCACACACACACACAACATAGAAGAAAATTTATTCATTTATAGGCTGGAGATTGAAGAATATGTAATACTTTTAATTTTTTTTTTTTTAGGTTATTGCCATACCTAAACCTACCGACCTTGAACGAGTGGGAATTGTGCCCCTCCCCCCCCCTTTTAATTAATAAATCTTACGTTAAATAAATATGAATTTGTCACTCTTTCTTTCTAAATGACATCAAAATATGGAGAATAACTAAAAAAAAAAGAATATTAATTAACTCAAATAATGCCCTCGGGGCTTGGTATAGGGGTTAGCGTGCTAATCTCATATACCAAACGTCGCGGGTTCGGACCCCAGGCAGTCCGATGATTTTATTTAAGCCATTTGGATACCAAATGGCTTAAATAAGAATGTCTGGACCCCCAATATGGATAAATTCATAAATAACGGTTATCGTCAAAGACTTAAATCGCATGAGTTGCCGAAAAGACGTGAAGTATGTGAGTGTGAGTGAATGAGAAAAACAAATCTGGTGTGACTGGCGCACAGCACACAACTTTCTCTTACCTTCGGTAATCGAAAGTTGTGTACTGTGCTTGTCACACCAGATTTTTTGTGTCGACATATATTTAGTTCCCGACAGTACGGAACATTTGAATTCAGATGTAAAATTTATTAAGTATGGGAAAATATTTATATTTTGTTACCATGGCAACCATTTCTCCTATCTTCCCTATGAAATACAAGAGTAAAGTGGTCTTCAATGGCAAAATGAGAATATACATTTTAAAGAGAATATAAAAAAAATGCTTTCTCAACTGAAGTGTCGAAATATTATCTGTATCAGTCGAAAAGTATCCTCTCTAGCAGTGCACCCTATCGGTGAGTGAAACAACCATAAAGATTAGAAAGACCAAGTGCATTTAATCAATCAACCACAAATACATCTATATTTGCTTATACAGTTTTATCAATCAATCTTATCAAAATATATAAAAAAAATAAATTAATATCATCTCTCTAGTCTCTAAATTATTATTATTATTTGAAATTCCTATCGGGATCCCCGTTTATTTACCCGAGGTGCTTTCGTGCACGTAGACACACACCTCAAACCCAACCGGCCTCCTGCTTTCCTCTCTAGCTAGTGATTTCGGGTTCCTTTTATCCAACCTCTTCTATATAAGGGAGGATGTCCTAGTTGAAGAGGAACTCCCTCAGCACCGACTCCTTTCGAAGAATGCATCACTTAGAGAGAACTTCTTTACAAAGTGATGTCACAGCGACTCCCTCTCCTCGTAGAGTTACCTGGGGGCTGATCCAATATTCCAATCTAGTGCCTGTTTGAGGATTTGAGAGATTAATTCACCTTTTTTGATTTTTTCTGTGTAGTTGGAACGAGATGGGTGTTTATGACCTCCCGGCTGTGATTGACCATATCCTCTTGCATACGGGCTATCCGAGTCTTCTCTACACTGGCCATTCAATGGGCACCACTATGTTCTTTGTCATGTGCTCCGAGAGGCCTGAGTACATCCATAAAGTGCATACATTTGTCGGTTTGGCGCCAGTTGCTTTCTGGAATTATTTATCTACGCCAACTGGAAACTTTGTGGTCACCTTTGGTGAATCTATACTTGTATGTTAGAAAAAATTACTCTGCATGTAAAGATCTATATATCTATCTATCTATCTCTCTATCTATATATATTAGGAACCGATCGAATATTCGGTTTCGGCCAAAAATCCTGGTTTCGGCCGGAGTTTCGGTTTCGGCCGGCCGAAATCTGAGTCTGAAAAGATGGGATGAGACTCGCATGCAAAAAAAAAAGGTCAAATGATAGCGGAAAAGGTTGGAAAAATTTATCTCCAAAAAAAAAAGTAAAATGATTTTCACGGGAGGAGAAAAAAATTAAAAAAAAAAAGAAAAAGTAAAATAATAATAATTTTTTATAGGAAATACAAGTTTCGGTTTCGGTTTCGGTCGGACCCTAATATATGTATATATACAGAGAGATTTATTTAATTCAGAAGGTAGTTATTATTGGTCAAAAAAAAATTCTGGGAGATTATCTTAAAAATGCTAGAGACAATTTTTACTTTCTCTTACCTATATTTATGTTAATATATAGAGAGAAAGTATTGGATTCATGTCAAAAATTTGATGTTATAATCAGGGTCGCAGACAGACTTGACGGGCCCCGGGGCTACTTACTAATACGCCCCCCCCAAAAAAAAAAAAAAACTTAATTTTTTTTTAGCATATAAAAGGCTATTGTGAAGGCCCCCTGAGGAAAAAAATTTCAAGAAAATGATTGAAATTTTAATTATGAAAATTATTTTTTATTAGAATTTTAAGGTGGGAGCGGAATGGGCCCGGGCCCCCTCGGGTTATAGCCCCCCCCCCCCCCCCCGTCTGCGGCCTTGGTTATAATTTTAATGGATATATTTTAAGCATGAAGTAAATGAGCTACGAGGTTGAAATTTTATATTTAAGTTAGGCATGTCCCTGAAGATTTTACTCAAAATCGGCTAAAAGTACTAGTACTTAAATGAAGTACTTTTTCATAAAATTGATAATCAACTATTTTTTACTTTCTCGTATATAATATAAAGAGAAAGTATTGTAATCGTAAAAAAATTCGACTTCGAGATTTTGATTTTCTCCACGTTTTAGACACTCCCTGAGTCCATAAATCCATTTTGGAATTACGTTTGGTGTGTGTGGTGTGTGTGTGTGTAACACGATTGCTTAAAAACCAAAGCAGCTAGATCGATGAAATTTGGTATTTGCTCCTTACACTAAAATTGTAGATTTCTATCAACTTTTGGAGTAAATACGTCACTTGGAAGTAGTACTTTACTTAATAAGTTTTTTTCAAAAATTTCGAAATTTTCAATTTCTTTTGTTATATTATGATAAAATACTCTATTTTAAAAAGTTTTTATTCTTTGATATTTTTCCGAAAACTGAATAGTTTTTGAAATAATCACAGAAGAAAAAGACAGTTTTCGTTAATTTTGGAAAAAAAAATCAAAACAAAATCATGCAGGTGTCATTAAAAACATGTAAATATAAACAAATGAATTTGTTTCACAAACTAGATATATCTAAACACAAAAAAAAATATAGCGTTAAGTCACACCAGATTTTTTCAAATAACATTGTATACATCAATTTCTTTGACTTTATTCTGTATATATTAATTGAATTGAATACAGTACAGTAGACAGATACATGAAAGTTTGTTTTTTGCTCTCCATAGAAAAGAACAATTTCAAAACACTGACTGACCTAAATACCAAAGAATAAATTAAATAGATCCAAATGAATTAAAAAGTTTATTTTATTTTTTATAAATTAATCTTATATAATATAATAATAATAATATTCTTAGATAAATCCATTTGCCACTAGATATGCCACAAAGTGTTTAGTTAGAGCGCAAATTGTATTTTATGTTTATTTCATAATATCCCCTTCTAAATCATGTATTCTCCTAGATATCGACCCCATCTTACAATTTTTCTGTATAATATAAAGATTTTTTATTCAAAATAAAAAATTTATGCCATTAATATCAAAATATAAAAAAAATCTGGTGTGACTGGTCGCACAGCATACATTTTCTCTTACCTTCGGTAAACGAAAGTTGTGTTCTGTGCTTGTCACACCAGATTTTTTGTGTCGACATATATTTAGTTTCCGACAGTACGATACATTCGAGAGATGTAAAATTTATAAGTATGGGAAAATATTTATATTTTGTTACCATGGCAACCATTTCTCCTATCTTTCCTATGGAGTACAAGAGTAAAGTGGTATTCAAAAGATTTCAATGGCAAAATGAGAATATACATTTTAAAGAGCATGTAAAAAATAATTGATTTTTGAATTTTAATCAAAATCGTTGGAGCGAATTTTAAGAAAATCGAAAAAAACTGAAAAAGTGAATCGGTAAAGTACTAGTACTCTTTGGCCGATTTTGTTCAAAAGCTTCCTGTTACTTCCCATGGGGGTGCCTAACTTAAATATAAAATTTCAATTTCCTAGCTCTTTTCGTTCTTGAGATATTTTGTTCACACACAGACAAGATGACCATGTCGAGAAAACAGTTACTTCTCTTATTTTGGATTCAGAGGACCTACCTCAAAACGTGTATATCCATCAAAATCTTCGTTCTTTCAAATTTTTACATGAATCCAATAGGTACTTTCTTTCTATATATTAACATATATAGAGGTAAGAGAAAGTCAAAAAACTCAAATAAAATTATTTAAAAAAATTATTTAAAAACACTAACAGGTCTATTCTCTAAAAACAGGCGTTAAAATTTAAAATAAACAAATGGGTGTTAAAAAGTAATAGTAAAAACAATCAGCGTTAAAAAAATGCTATTCTCTAAACAAAGTTTTAACAGCGACGTTAACATGTTGCTTTTATTTCAAAGCTATCAAAATCATAACCTTACTTTTTAGGTTAAGGACGCCATTTTTATTTTAAATACGGCGTTAAAATATTAAAGG
This sequence comes from Euborellia annulipes, assembly GCA_023213315.1. Classification (NCBI taxonomy): domain Eukaryota; kingdom Metazoa; phylum Arthropoda; class Insecta; order Dermaptera; family Anisolabididae; genus Euborellia; species Euborellia annulipes. The sequence continues at coordinate 7,880 of JAKCPI010000254.1, forward strand.
CACCCCCTAAACATGGCATTAATTTTTAACACCATTTACTAAATGTTAACGCTTTGGCTTTAAAGTTTTTGTTCACAGAATAGCTATTTAAGGCAAGGAAGTGATTTTGAATAGTATTTTTTAACGCTGATTATTTTTACCTTACTTTTTAACATCCATTTGTTTATTTTAAATTTTAACGCCTGTTTTTAGAGAATAGACCTGTAATTGTTTTATTTGTTAACCATAAGATCTAAGAAGGTTTTGGCTCCGAAACGTCGACTTATAGCGGACGGAATTAATCCAAATAAATTGCCTGATGATCAGTCCCGGATTTTATTTATTCATCATTCTCTTTAATATTTTAATTAATTTTACTTATTTATAATGTTTCAACTAAACTCATATCTTTTTTTTTTTTCTTAATTTCAGAATATCTTCTCACATTTAGGCATCTATAATATTCTTGGTCGAAATGATATGATAGCAACACTAATCAATCGATTTTGTCGTGTTAAAACATTAACACAGAATTTGTGCATTGCTATTTTTTATTTAACACATGGCTATTCGTTTGAAGAACAAAAAGAGGTGAGGATTTACTGTAATTGATAATATAAATCATAAATGTTATTATGCCGGGGGTCTTGGCAATGGAGAAGAGCAACAGTCACCACTATCGTTGCAGTTGAGCAATGCCAAGCTCGGGATTGGTGACCCCGAGCAATTAGAGTGTGGATCGCCCCCTGGTAGTCTTCGGTACTAATACTGTATATGTAAAATAAAGTAATAACCCCTAATGGTCTCTGTAGCCGAAAAGGGTTAAAAAAAATTATTATTATTTATCTGAAATTACTATCGGGCTCCCGTTTATTTACCCGAGGTGCTTAAGTGCACGAAGACACACACCACAAACCCAACTCTCATCTACTGGCACCCGGTGAAGTTACATTATTTCCTATCTCTAACTCCTCCTCCTGCGTTCATTTCTAGCTGGCCTAATCCTTATTTCTGGCTCCACCTGGTTCCTTTTGTTCAACCTCTTCTATGCTATGGAAGATGACCTAGTTTGAGGAGGAACTCCAGTGGCGTCATTTGGGGGGGGAGGGGGGTTTATTTTTTTTAAAAAATCCTCAGCATCCACTCCTTTCGAAGAATGCATCACTGAGAGGGAACCCTCTTTACGTCCCTTCCACAGGACGGGATGTCACAGCAACTCCCTCTCCTCGTAGGCTCTTGTGGTGAGATCCAATATTCCAATCCTGGGCGTGTACTTGAGGATTTGTTTACATTAAATTAATATTTTTATTTTATGAAAAAATCCCGCACGCCCAGAATGTGAACACGGACCTTCTCTGTAGAAACCACACCTTACACCCTACACTACTGAGCCCCCCTAAAAATAAAATAATTAAAACTTAAGGTGCGCGTCTCGAAAAACCGTTAAAACACGATTGACTCGAGGCGGCAAGAGATGGCGTTAGTGTTCCCCCATTGGAATACACGGAACTTGTTCCATTTCATTCTAGACTTTCCAGCTAATTAATTAAAGGCAAAAAATTAATTATTCTTTAACACAATGATTACTAATTTAATTATCTACAACTTATAGAGCTCCTTTTTTTTAAAATATCTTTTATTTAATGCGATTAATCTAAAAAAATTTATTTTTTTTTTTTTTCGAAAATCAAAAAAAGGGCTTCTATTATTTGTAGATATTTTAAATAGCTTTAATTTTAAAAAAATTTGAGGTCGATAGCTTCAAAATTGTGGCCGCTGGAAAGTCCCGAAATTAGCACCCCGAGACGCGCACCTTAACCCGAAGAAATTTTTTTTTTTTTTTTTTTCAAAAATTTCATTTTAATTCATTAGCTATATTCATTAAATAAGCTTTTAATTAATTAGGGGTTTTTTTTCGCGCGTCCTACATATAGGACGCGAGGCTTATAAGGAGTCAAAACACACAATTTAATTCCTATACGTTTTATTGTTTAACACATTGCAAAATTATTAAAAACACAATTTCCTAAAGGGAGTAAATTGGTATATTTAAACTAAAGACTAATTAAAACTAACTTTTATTGTGAAATTTATTTTATTTTGTATCCAATCCAAAAATACATCAAGTTGGTTGTTTTCTTAGAACATTACACCTGCAACGAATGTGCTTTTTTCTGAGGTGCAAACCTATCTTAACTTGAGTTTTCTCTTGATTTGATTGCCATCCATTCGATTCTTTGGTTTCTTGTAAGATTCCAAGATTGAAATTAAGATCTTTCTTCATTTTACCCTGGCCATGCCGGCCGGGGTAGAAGCCAATTACACTAGTCGACAAAAATGAACTTTTTTTCTTTCACAAGAATGAAGATATGAAATTCTAGAAGTATTTTTCATTCTGAATTCAGATATGTAGTTAGAAATTTTCCATCAGGCACAGTTTTAGAGATATAGAGCAAAATAGATTTTAGTCGAAAATGGGCTCTAAAACGGCTTTTATTTAGAATGTTGAAATTATTTTTAACGCGACACCCCGTCAAAATATGCAGATTAGAATACATATAAATTTTAAGTTTCATCCCAATCGGAGGTCATTTAGACGTGCCGCAAACGGCTTAAAGTTTAGAAAAATCGAAATTTTCAAGATTTTTTTTGCTTTGGTCACCCCTAATACAATTTTAGATATCCCTGAGTGCAAAAAACATATATGTTACGATATTCTATAGTTCTTTGGCTTTCTAAAAATCATTCATTCATAAAAATTTGTTAATTAATAACGAAATTATGAACAAAAACGTCATCAAAGAAAAAACACAAGTACACTTACTGGACGAAAAAAATGGACCTCTTGTTCTTTTAGAAGTATAAAGTAAGATATGAGATTCAAAAACATTTTTTTTAAATAATATATAATAAAGTTAGGGCCCGTGACCCAATGCTCAGAGAGGATACATTAGCTTCTCGTGGATAGAGTTCGCTTTTTAATTCAATTGAAGTCCATTTTTTTCGACCAGTGAGTGTACTTGTGTTTTTTCTTTGCTCACGTTTTTGTTAATAATTTCATTAATAATTAGCAGATTTTTATGAATGAATGCTTTTTAGAAAGCCAAAGAACTATAGAATATCGTACATATATGTTTTTTGCACTCAGGGATATCTAAAATTGTATTAGGGGTGACCAAAGCAAAAAAAATCTTGAAAATTTCGCTTTTTCTGAACTTTAAGCCGTTTGCGGCACGTCTAAATGACCTCCGATTGGGATGAAACTTAAAATTTATATGTATTCTAACTATCTGCATATTTTGACGGGGTGTCGCGTTAAAAATAATTTCAACATTCTAAATAAAAGCCGTTTTAAAGCCCATTTTCGACTAAAATCTATTTTGCTCTATATCTCTAAAACTGTGCCTGATGGAAAATTTCTAACTACATATCTGAATTCAGAATGAAAAATACTTCTAGAATTTCATATCTTCATTCTTGTGAAAGAAACCTTGTCGACTAGTGTTATTATTGCTAGCTTCACAAAACCTTTAATCCTGAAGAGGGTTTCTGCATTACACACTAACTATAAGCCAACTAGCTATCCATACATCAAGCAACCGGCCCTTAGAGTGTCTAAAATTACAATTTAAATTATTAAAACTAATTTGCCATTGTCTCTAAGACAAAAACGTTGCCAAGTCTCCTCTCGAATGAAGTCTAACAGTTGATATGTGATGATCTAATTTCATTTATTTTTATTAAATTAATTTTTTTTTTTTTTTTTTTATTTTTTATTTTAGAGAAATATACCCATAATTTTGGGCTCTTCATTTGCCGGCGCTTCAGCAAATACAATAATTCATTTTTTACAATCCATACAAAGAGGTATTTATTAAATACAAATCTATAACCTTAAATATTATTTATTTATTTTTTTTTTTTTTTTTTTTTTTGTTTCAGGAACATTTTGTAAATTTGATTATAATTCAAAAATACTAAATGAACGTAAATATTCACAAAAATACCCACCAAAGTATAATTTAAAGCATGTAACAATGCCTACCTATCTCTATTATAGTCTAGGTGATCAGGTGATTAATCATGAGGTAAAATTACTTTTCTCTCTTTTCCTTTTCAGGATTTAAAAATAAATTTTATAAATGACTTTAAAAGAAACAAGGTTTGTTCGTTTCACTTGACATGGTTAAAAACTCGCAAAAGGAGTTCTTATAACAACCTAACCTTCACTTGTCATTTTTATCTTGGATTGTTTCATTAATTTTTTTTTTATAAAGTTGATCCTTAAATAAATAAAAATAATAATAATAAAGAAAATTAATTTAAAAAAATGAAAATAAAGCCTAAAACTTACTAAAACTTAGTTTAATCGAAGTGAATTGAGAAAAAATGGCGACCAAAGGTGGTCATCTATGAAAGCTTTGGCGCTGAGATCGCCCTGTACAATTCACACCAGCTATTCGATTGGGACAAATTATGCAGCAAAATATACAATTACTGCAAACGAACAGAATGCAAAAAAAATTTAACCAACAGAATCCAGTGCAAATTATACTGCAATGACAAAGCGAAACGGACAGACCTATAATAGACTTAACAAATTAACGCTATATTATTATTATTTTTTTTTTAGGCTGTTCTTATGTTGCCTAACCTTTTAAACAACTTGAAGAAATTTAATCAACATAACAATACATATTTTAATCACATGGATTACATATTAGATTTAAGTATATCCGGAGTCTACGATGATTTCGTTGATTTGATGAAAAATATTAAAATTAAAAAGAAACATCCACCATAGGATAAATTTAATTATGCAGAAAACACGTGATCTCCTTTGTATGTATGTTTATTCAATTCTTAGGAAATTAATTATTATATCTGGATAAAATTATGATATATCACTGTGATCAAAAAATAAGATGAATTTGTTTATAAAATGTAAATTCTTTATTTATTCTTTCATTCCCTTCAAAGTAATCTCCGTCCGATAAAACGCACTTTTTCCAACGCTTTTTCAAGTTGGAAAAGACTTTTTCCGGTATAGTCTTCAAGACCTTCTTCGATTCGAGTTTGCTGAATAGCCAGAAGTCGCACCGGAGCCAAATCAGGCGAATACGGTGGTTGCAGAACGATGTGAGTCAAGTTTTTGGCAAAAAAGTCGCATGCAGTACCTATGACATGGTGCATTATCGTGATGAAGGAACCAAGAGTTGTTCACCCATAATTCCGGCCGAATAGCTTCACGCAAACGACGCATAACGCTCAAATAATATTCTTTGTTGACAGTTTGGCCAGGCGGAAGGAATTCATAGTGCACCACACCACGATAATCAAAGAAAACTGTCAACATGACCTCGACGTTGCCGTCTTCTTTTTTTCGGTCTTGCTTCACCTTTTGCACGATATTCGCTGGATTGGTCGGTGGTTTCCGGGTCGTAAATCCAAGTCTCGTCCCCAGTAATGATGCATTTCAAGTGGTCCTGATAGTCAGACAGCAAAGTTTCACACACATCAACGCGACGCTTTTTTTTTCCAAAAATTGAGCGATTTTGGTACCAATCGAGACTTGACGCGTTTGAGACACAAATCATTCTTCAAAATGGTTTTGGCTGAGCCAAATGATATTCCAACACTATCAGCGAGATCTCTAATTGTCAATCGACGATTTTCAAGCACCAAATCTTTGTGTTTTCGTACATGGCCCTCTTCAGTAGACGTTGATGGTCGTCCAGAGCGCTGTTCGTCTTCAACGCGTTCTCGGCCCTCTTTGAACTCGTTGTACCACTTATAAACGTTTTTTTGTGCCATAGTTTGATCACCAAAGGAGTTCCGCAACATTTTCAACGTGTCCGCACAAAAATATTCGTTCCGCAAACAAAATTTGATGCAAGTTCTTTGTTCAACAAAATCAACAAAAAATTCACTTTTGGTTGTTTACAAAAACACGTGTAACTCGGAGATAATTAAACTTTTTGACAAACAGACGCTTGGCAAATGTTATAGACAGTCCTACCAACCTAGGAAAAAAAACTTACCTGCCTTCCTAATGCCCGGGAGTTTTTAAAATTACAATTTCACCTTACTTTTTGTTCACAGTGGTATAAGATATGCTACAAGCCAAACTGTTTTTTAGGACAAACTAGTTTATTCTAAAGCACTTGGAATTAAAAAAAAAAAAAAAAAACACTTTAACCTGTAGCATATATATTAAAAATAATTTTTAAAAAAAATTTCAATTTATCTTATTAACGTTTTCTACCTGACTTTTCATTTTATTTAAAGTTAACAACAACATAATATATATTTAATTGATTATCTAGTCAAATAATAATAAAAACATGTACAGAGAATTTCTTGTTACATAAAACATACAATATATGTTCTTTTTTGTTATTTAAAAAAAAAAAAACCCTAAATATCCTTTCTTTCAACTTTTATGCCAATTCCAGAATGGACAAAAGCAAAAGAAATAAGTTTTTAGATAAAGGCACCTGTTCAACATTGCAGGCAACGAAGTTGCAAAATAGGCGAGTCAAATCGTACAAAAAAAAAAAAGCGAAAAATTGCAAAACGCGATTTAACGTTGCTTTTTTGGTATGTTATTTGGACCCCTTAGGAGAGTGTGAAACCACATTTTGCAAGTAAAAAAAAGTTGTGCTTCCCGCGTAATACGTGAAAAACTTCAAAATTTTCGGACTTTTTTTCAGTTTTTGCAGTTCAATTCAAAAACTATGGGCCTTTTGAAATTAGTTGCTACTATCAGTTTAAAACTGCATTAAATTTGAAATAAATGAAGCCTAGATACAGCTCCGTATGTCTAATAGTTTTTGAGATATGATGATTGAAAAATTTACATGCATTGAAGAAATGTTACAATTTTCAAGTTTAAAGCCGAATATCTGCTTAATCGCTCATATTTGGAGAAAAGTTGTAAGAAATTGAGTTTTAGTACATTTAATTACCTTTCATTTAAGCGCAGTACGGGGTCAGTCACTCTTATAGTTCTCTTATAATCGTAAAAAAAAACAAAAATTGACTGACCCCTTACTGCTTTTAAATGAAAGGTAATTAAGGGGGTTCAGGAGCGACGTCGAAACGTACTTTAAAGAAAACTAGACTATTATAAGGAATTTTTCAATACGGTTTTTTTTTAAATGAATTAAATTCATAAGAGATTATTGGGACATCGAGCTATAATTCTTTTTAAGACTTATTAAAAAATTAACGTAATTAATTTTTTTGTTATCAAGCAAATACAAAAAAACAATCAGTCCCAATAATCTTTAATTTTTTTTAAATTTAAAAATGAATTTATTGTTATTATTAATCACATATTAATTAAGAAATTTTAAAATAAGCTTAGATGATTTATTTAAAAACCAACTGTCAAATTAGTTCGGCATTCTTCAATAGATGGCAGGCTAGTCAAACAACCGATCGCCTAATGGCCTATATTTATATATTTTTATGCTTTTATGAAAGATACATAATATATAATAACATTTATAAAGTATTGTATTGTTAAAAGATCAATGAAAATCAACCAAATGCATTAAATATTATTAGCTACCATTCTGACATCTCTTGGCAAATTTTGAATTACTTGATTTTTTGGGCATATTTTTTATGACACACTACGCCATCAAATATGCTAAACCTCATCCTAATTCGATGAATAGTTCCCGAGATATAAGCAAAAAAGCACACATATAATACTCTATTGGCGGCAAAGTAAAACACTTTCATAAGAGATTTGAAAGTTTAATAAACTTTGACCGGGCAGGTTGTATTTTTTTTTGTTTACTTTCTCTTTTCTTATGATTCTTCGTCCCTTTTTTTTCTCTCTCTTAATTATACAACAAGTGTTTGTTTTTTTTGTTTCTCTGCCGATTAATTTTAATTTTAAATTGAGATCATAGCAGTGCTGCCAATTACAGCTGGAATGACACAATCAACAAGAAAAACTTCCAATCATCTTTAATTAAGACTTTTTATTAATAATTGTGTTATGCATCGCTGCTTTTTGGAAAGGTAAAGAGTTATAGAATTCATGTTTTTAAAATAAGCTTAGATGATTTATTTAAAAATCAACTGTCGAATTAGTTGAGCATTCTTGCAATAGATGGCAGTCTAGTCTAACAGACGATATAGTATTAGCCTATATCTGGTCTATATTAATATGCTTTTATAAAAGATCCATAATATATAATAACATTTATAAAGTATTGTATTGTTAAAAGATCAATGAAAATCAACCAAATGCATTAAATATTATTAGCTACCATTCTGACATCTCTTGGCAAATTTTTGAATTACTTGATTTTTTGGGCATACTTTTTTATATATTATATCTCATGATTAAAGTTTTCTTATGAGGCATTGTATCCACTCAGTATTGTTGCTATTCCTCAAAGACATTTACTTCTTATTTTGGTGTTTTTTATTGATGTTTCCATTGAGGAGCGAGTTGTCTCGTTATAATTTCTTTCAAATTTTAAATATTTTCCTATTTCTTCTATACAAATCAAATTGCCCCCTCGAGTATTCGTACCTTACTGATGTACTTCTGACGTGACAACGTCTTACAAATCATGTGTCTATAGAGGCAGGTTAGGGAGGCATGCACGAAAAAGTTTATCGGCTCGAATAACTCCTCTGTCTTAAGAGGTATAATTATGGGGAATATACGGTTAGAAAGAATGAGTTTTCAGCTAAAGATTTCACCATTTATTTTTTTCCTATCATTTTATTTTACCGCGTTGACGGTAAATTCTAATTTGAAAGTTTAAACCTCTGTAGATTCCGAACGGCTAATCAGATCAGACGAAATGGGATGTCATTTGGTGCAGAAAGAAAACCTCTAAGGGGCGGGTTGCTTCATCCGGGTGAGTTTGAGCCCCGGGCTAAATGGCTTTTTTTGTATGCGAAACCCTCTTCCGGGGGAACAAATCATGTTCTGTTTGTGAAGTTTGCAACTCCATTAAGGCATCTTATAAAAATATTAAAAATAAAAATTGATATTATCACCCATAATTTAAATAAATATTATTAATATACATTTAAATATAAGAATTTAATTTTTTTGCTAAAATTTGAAAATGTTTCAAAAAAATAAACAAGATTTATTAGTGTTCACATAACAATTAATCGAATTGTTCCAATCTTCACAACTATTTTGACAAATTGCCAGCTGTGTGGCTCAAATAAAGATAATTTCAAAAAGAAATATACCTTTTGTTTTCACCTAACAAGAAGTAATATCAACTGAAAATATTCATATAAATATTTAATATCAATTTGCATTCAATTTGAAAACAAATAGTTTTATTAACAAGACATGTGCAATGCCTTAGATGAAGTTAGGAGAATATTCAACAACTTGCAATATATCCTGGATATACAGTATAATCCTGATTGACAAAAATGAATAATAACAAAAAAACGGTAGATTCCATATTTGCATTATATTATTTTTTTTACATTTATATTGGTGAAGTTAGGATGCTTGAGTTCATAATACATGTTCGTACGTGTCAACCCAGGGGCTAATCTTAGCCCCACCTTTAGCCTGGGCTAACAAGCGGACCTTGCTCCAATTCCCCACATATATCTATATGAAATTACTCAAAAGTGAGGTACTCCAGGGCTAAACCTTTGGGACGAGATCTTTCAAGCGGGCCCTAGCCTATAACATATTTTATAAAATATACAACATTTCATAATTTTATTGATAAAATAAGTAGAATATAAGGTAAAATATCAAATATATGTACTTCTAGAATACTTCTTTTAGATTTTCAATTTAAAATGATGAAAATATGTATATTTTACTGATAAAATAAAAGAGTGGGTTTTCTGCACTACAAAAAAGTCGGGGCTCAACAAGCTCCCCAGGATGAAACCGCCTAATAGAATAAATAAAAAAATCCCGAGTAATTAACTCCAAAGTTAATTTTTTTTTTTCGAAAAAGCACATTTTTTACCATAAGTCGCCCTTAATGGATAAAAGTTTGGCCACACCTGTCATATATTGTTACAATGAAAATGTTTGAACATGTTTATTAATGGGAACAAAGGTTTTATGAAACCACGATGCTAGTGAAACTTTTTTCGCATCGTAGACGTTTAACTGAAAATTTTTGAGAAAAATTATTCAATTAAGGGTATTAAAATCGCGCGTTTTTAATCTTAACTTAATAATTGGAAAATGGGAAATCAATAGACGCATGTTAAAAACTGAGAACAATATTTATTTAGCAATTGAAGATTTGAATTATTTTAAAAATTATATTTTATCAATTTAAAAATTAAATAATTAAATCTCACAATTATTTTTTTATAATTCGTCATATATATTAAATTTTAACTTTCCTTTTTTGTCGTCACGGCTTGTAGCGTCACGGCCTTTGACGTCACGGCTTGTAACGCGACATGCTGATAGAAGAGCGAAAAAATTTGAGAGGATCAAATAAAAGTTTCACTTTAATAAAGAGATTCCATCTTATAATAAATGCATATTTAGAGGCCATTCGCCATCTTTTGTGCTTTGGCTGCATATACTCCCTCTAGCCTGTCACTGGACCATTATTTTTTTGTTGGGTTGCGTAATAGAAATTCGCGTTCAGATTTTTGTCTAAAGATATAATATGATATGGCCAAAAAAAAAAAAAACCTGTTATTAAATTTAAATTTTATATGAATAAATAAATGCGTAATTGGAGATTATTATCCTAATAATATAAGCTTTTATAAAAGAAGAAATATCCGCTCTTTTAAATTTGTTTGTGTATATAATTTCCCGGATATAATTTTAGGATGGAATAAATATATATATTTTTTTTATATTCATTTACGTTGCAATCGCCGACTAGAATTATGAAGTTGTTAATTTTTGTTTTGTTTGGTTTGACCCTAAAACAAATTTCTTCGGTAAATATAATATTTTAATTTCAATGAGAATCACAATCAGAGGCGTAACTATTACATTGACCCCCGGCAAGTACAAGAATGGCGTCCCCTCCCAAAAAAAAAAAAAAAAATTGCTAGATTGTTCGGACATTAAAGCACTTTGTATAGATTAAAAGCTAATTTTTTAATATGTTATTAATCACTATCAAATACGTATAAAATAAAATTTTGAAGCAGATCTGACGCAGGGTTATCGTGTAATTAATTTTTTTTTAAATTGAAATTTAACATGTAGTCTATGGGGAATGTCCTCGAAACCGAACACATATCGAATTATATAGCCACCTCTGCAATAGATACAAAAACAAAAAACTTACATTTTATCAATTCACTTCCGAGGAATACGTTAAAAATAAAATCAAAAGTTTCTGCCGAAGGCGGTTAAAGATATTTTAACATGAAAGTCAAAAAATTCCCGAAAATTACAGACTTTTTTTTTAAAATAAGTAAGTCACGTGACTCGGACCAGTCCGGCAATGTCGCATAAAATAATTCGCTTTCACTTACATTTTTTTGCATTACCCATTGTAATATTATAAACAGGGGGTATATAAAATTTTTTTTGGGGGAAAAAATTTTTTAGAAAATTTTTTTTTAAAAAAATATTTTTTTAAAAATTTTTGGAAAATTTTTTTTTATTAAATTTTGAAAAAATTTGGGTGATTTTTTATTATATTGGGGGAGGGGGGCCGGCCCCCCCCCCCCCCCCCATTATAAATAAAATACAACTGAACACTATACAAGATCAACATAATCAGCTGTCAAATGTGAATATTGCCAGATCTATATTATGCAAAGAAATACTTGAGTCAAAAGTCATTCATTTCTCAATTTATTTTATGCTCCCGGTTCTCTGCGCCCCTTGCGGGGGTGTTATTTACGCCCCTGATCACAATATTTATTCAAATTTTATTTTTTTCAGGGTTCACTTTATCAATTTGATTTTGGAAGAATGAACATTGTATCAAACGATAAAAGAATTTTAGAGCATCATGCATTAGAATACGTAATAATTGATGCTAAAAAATTAATTTATCTTAATTTCACTCTTACTACCGAACTGACTGAACAGGATACTTCTGAGGTAAAAAAAAAAAAAAATTCATTGAGTTTTTGAGGTGTCCTGAGTGACCCCCATAAAATTGGAATAAAGTGTCTCATGAAATTTGATTATTTATTGGAAAAATCTCAAAATTACTAGCCGAAAAAGATAGGGGTGTCGAACCACGCATCTGCCATACTTTATTCTCAGCATAAGAGGCTAGGGTTCTATGATTTTAATCACACATTATTAATGCTAATTTGAGGCCCAAAGTAAATTATTCTTACCCGTATTGCACTTTCTTCTTTGAATGCCTATCACCCCCATCCTTTACCTCTTCCCAAAATCCTGGGGCGCTTAAATTCACCCCAGGTGCTTTCGTGCTCGAAGACACACACCTCAAACCCAACCGGCCTCTGGCCGTAGCCATCTGCCGGCACCCCGTGAAGTTTCATCATTTCCTATCTCTAACTCCTCCTGCTTTCGTCTCTAGCTAGTGAACTAATCCTTATTTCTGGTTCCACCCGGCTCCTTATATCCAACCTCTTCTATGCTAGTTGAGGAGGGACTCCTTCCTTTCGAAGAATGCATCACTGAGAGGGAATCTTCTTTACGTCCCTTCCACAGGACGGGATGTCACAGCGACTCCCTCTCCTCGTAGAGTTGCCTGGGGGCTATTGTGGTGAGATCTAATATTCCAATCCAGTGCCTGTTTGACGATTTGTTTACATTAAATAAATATTACTTTCTCTTACCTATGTATATATGTAATATATATATAGAGAGAAAGTATTGGATTCATGTCAAAAATTCGATGTCGAGATTTTGATGGATCTTCACGTTTTGAGGTCCCCTGAATCCAAAAAACTGGTTTTCGCGACATGGTCTGTCTGTGTGTGTGTGTGTGTGTGTGTGTGGGTGGGGGTGTGTGTGTGTTCAATTTTAAGCATGAAGGAATTGAGCTAGGAGGCTGAAATTTTATATTTAAGTTAAACACCCCCCGGGACCGGAAAAATAAGCTTTTAATCAAAATCGACCAAAGAGTACTAGTACTTTACTGATGTACTTTTTCAGTTTTTTTTCGATTTTCTCAAAATTCGCTCTAACGATTTTGATTAAAATTCAAAAATCAATTATTTTTTAGATGCTCTTTCAAATGTATATTCTCGTTTTTCCCTCAAAATTGTTTGAAGCACACTTTACTCTTGCGCTTCATAGGAAAGATAGGAGAAATGGTTGCCATGGTAACAAAATATAAATAGTTTCCATGTTTATAAATTTGACATCTTAAATTTCTAATATATTGGCGGAAACTAAATATATCTCGACACAAAAAATCTGGTGTGACCAGCACGGTGCACAACTTTCTCTTACCGAAGGTAAGAGAAAGTTGTGTGCTGTGCGCCAGTCACACCAGATTTTTTTATTTAATGAAAAATCCCTCACACCCAGGGTTTGAACAGGGATCTTCTTTGTAGAAGCCGACACCCTAGCCCACTACACCAGCGAGCCTCATATTCCCTTATAATTTTTGTTATTCTTTAAATGATTTATTTTTTGATTCTAGTGTGAATTAGTGATTAAAGAAAAGAAAAAAGGCAAGTGGGCACCATCAATTTTTAAATTTAAAAGAATGAATTGCTGCAAAATGTTTGCACAAGATAAATTTTTACATCCAATGGTACTTAAACATCTGGAACTACCTGTAAAGTGTCCATATAAAAAGGTAATAATCATATCTTGTCTAAATGAATGGTTGATTGATTGAATGCTTCTTTTTTAGGGTTACTATGCAACTCAGAAACCCATTTTTATTGACACAAGTTTGTTACCACCTGTTATTCCTGGTGAGGATTATAGATTTGAATGGAGTATGTATATGGAAAATACCAGATCGTTGTTTGCAGATTTTGAAGCACATATTAATCGCGAACAAATGTATAAATTTGGATAAAATTTCGATGTAAAAAAAAAAAAAATTAAAACGACTTATAATAAAATCATGACTTGGAATTGACTGCAAAATATATCAAAGATTTCTACAAAGTTGTTTTATTATACTCCTCTTAAATTCTTCTATTTTACAATTACAATATAATATTTACAAATGAGATATTTTACAATATATGTAGACAAATGAACAATTTCATTATTTATTTATTTATTTTGAAATTTCTATCGGGATCCCCGTTTATTTACCCGAGGTGCTTTCGTGCACGAAGACACACACCTCAAACCCAACCGGCCTCTGTGAAGTTACGTTATTTCCCATCTGTAACTCTTCGTCCTGCTTTCGTCTCTAGCTAGTGAACTAATCCTTATTTCTGGTTCCACCCGGCTCCTTATATCCAACCTCTTCTATGCTCTGGAGGATGTCTTAGTTGAGGAGGAACTCCCTCAGCACTGACTCCTTTCAAGGAATGCGGAGAAATTTCTTTCCGTCCCTTCACAGCAACTCCCCCTCCTCGTAGAGTTTTTTTTTTTTTTTTTTTAAAAAAAACATTCACACTTTTTTCTCATTCACACTCACACTCACACACACATTCATACAGTCTTTTCGGCAACTTAGGCCATTTAAGACTTTAGACGATAACCGTTATTAATAAATATACATATATGGGGTCCAGGCATTCTTATTTAAGCCATTTGGTATCCAATTGGCTTAAATAAAATCATCGGACTGCCTGGGGTCCGAACCCGCGACGTTTGGTATATGAGGTTAGCACGCTAACCTCTACACCATGCCCCGAGGGCCTCCTCGTAGAGTTGCCTGGGGGCTATTGTGGTGAGATCCAATATTCCAATCCAGGGCTTGCTTGAAGATTTGTTTACATTAAATAAATATTTTTATTTAATGAAAAATCCCGCACGCCAAGGATTTGAACAGGGATCTTCTTTGTAGAAGCCAACACCCTAGCCCACTACACCAGCGAGCCCCCAACACTCTCATTGAAAACAAAGTAGACAATGTATACAATTAAAATTTAAAAGAGACAAGCTTTTTGTAAATATCTTAATAATATTTTTTAGATTATGTAGAAACTAAAGATTCTGAAAATTCCAAACCTTAATCTAGAATGTGTCTCTTCAAAAAGTAAAAATCTGGTGTGACTGGTCGCACAGCACACAACTTGCGATTAACGAAGGTAAGAGAGCTTGTCACACCAGATTTTTTATTGTGTCGACATGTATTTAATTTCTGACAGTACGGTACATTCGATTTTTAAGATTTATAAGAATGGGAAAATATTTATAGCTCTTTTCGTTCTTGAGATATTTTGTTCACAGTCACACAGACAGACACAGAGAGACCCAAGGGCGGATACAAGGGGAGGGGGGGGGTAAAGGGGGTAATTACCCCCCTGAGATTTGAAAAAAATACTTTTGTTCGAAAAAAAAATGTATTTTTAATGTAAAATTAAAAAAAATTAATACTTAAAAATTTGATTTGTATTTATATTCTGGTAAACAAGTACAGAATGCGCCTTTAAATTACCGAAATTAAGAAAAAAATGTGTGCTGTGCGACCAGTCACTCCAGATTACCCCCCCCCCACCCCACCCCCCGGGAAACACTTCTGGATCCGCCACTGGAGAGACCACCAGCACTTTTTTGGATTCAGGGGACCTCAAAACGTGTATATCCGACAAAATCTCGACATCGAATTTTCGACATGAATCCAATACTTTCTCTCTCTATATATTAACATATATATAGAGTTAAGAGAAAGTAAAAAATGTATAGATACCTCAATCATTTAGGATCATTTAAAGGACAAATGATTAAGAATAAGAAAAAGTTTTTTTTTTTATATTTTTTTATTTAAAAAATTTTTCATATTAGATATTAATACGTATTTTAATTGATTTATTTATTTTTTTTCCGAAGAATAATTATTTATTATATAAATGGTTTATATTATAACCATCTTTTTTTTTTGAGAATAATTTCATAAAAAAAAATTATGAAATAGTCTTGCAATTAAATTAATTTAATGTAAATATCTCTACGTCATCATCATCATCATCATCATCAAAGAAAGAAAGTCGTGCCTCAACGATTGCAGTGGCGAAAAGCCAAGGAGGTGATGAATATGTCATTTAATTGTAATCTCAAGATAGAGTTTTCGACCGAACTTATAATTGGACGATGTTATGCATACAGGAACCAAGCGCCATTATAATCGAAATTGAGATAAAACCACAATCTTGTAGGGAAAAAGAGATATTATTATTCGTTGTATATAAAACAAGATAAAAAGTCATTGGTTTTGTTTACAATTGTGCAAATGAAATGTTGCCTATCTCAGATTTACGTTAATGGCGCTTGGTTCTTTCATACATAACATCGTCCAATTAATGAGTGAAATTGTCAGTTTATATTCGTTGATTGAAATACTAAATGCATAAAGAAAATTCCCGCAACGATCAGATCAAGTAAATGATGATCGAAATGTCCTAGGTTTTAGAGAAATTAGCAACCGTTTAAGTAGTAGAGGCCAATCAATTATTGGATGGCTAAATCAGCCCCCAGGCAACTCTACGAGGAGAGAGAGTTGCTGTGACATCCCGTTCTGTGGAAGGGACGTAAGGAAGGTTCCCTCTCAGTGATGCATTCTTCGAAAGGAGTCGATGCTGAGGGAGTTCCTCCTCAACTAGGACATCCACTCTAGCATAGAAGTTTTTGGATAAAAGGAACTAGAAATAAGGATTAGCTTGTTAACTAGAGTAGAAAAGTATTGGGAGCAGCAAAGCAGTGGCGTAGTGAGCTTAACCCCCGGGGCACAATAGTGCCCCCCCCCCATTCATAAACCATATAATATTATATGTAAAATATACAAAATTATATGTTACACTGGCACTAAATTTAAAATATATTTTCCAGAAATCAATTATAATAAAAATAAAATTTATCCAGCAATTTTTTGTTTTGCGGACCATTTGGCGCCCCTGGGGCATGATGACCCCTCTTGCCCCCCCCCTCTCGCTACGCCAGTGCAGCAAAGAAAAGAAAGCCTTTGGATGCAAAATGGCGAAAGGATACTTTTCCGACAAAATCTATTCGTCCATCCTCAGTCCTTAGCCTTTATCTACGTAATTCAGGCCCAAAGTTCTCATTGGACTTGTGCCACAAAAGTCCGTGCACATGTATATTTTATAAAAGGGCGAGAGATGAAATTTTTAGAAAAATTATTAACGTAAATCATTATAAAAATTGCATTCATGGAATGCTTTGTCATATTGGATGTGAGTTTGATGATTTGCCAAACATCTGTTGTTTGTACTGAGGATGATTTCATCTCAATGGGATCGAAATAATGTATTTACAAATAAACGGATAATACGCAATTTTTTTTTAATTTTTAGTTGACGGTCCTTAAGGCCATCTACAATCAAAAAATTTAATACGGCCTTAGTTGCCGAAATGACTATTTTTGAAAATAAATAAATAAACAAAGATCCACTTGGCCATGAGGAATAAGAAAAATACTTATTTTGTTTATGGTCTTTCTTTTTCGGCATCTGAGGCCATTTAGACCACGTCACTATTTTTGATAGCCAATTCAATTTTAAATTTTTATTTATTTATTTAAAATTCCTACCATGATTCCTGTTTGTTTACCCGAAGTACAGTGAGGGACAATATTAAGTCCCACCTATGCGTTTTCTACTTGTGATTATTTCGTTATTTTTTAAAGGAAACTTTCATGGATCAATTTCCAATAAAGATTTTTATTTTCTTTTATAAAAACAATGAAACAATCACAAATAGAAAACGCAGGGGGGGGCTTAATATTGACCCTCACTGTACTTTGGTGCACGAAGCCACACACACACACACACACCTCAAACCCAACCGACCTCTGACTATCTACCCCGTGGAATTACATCATTTCCTATCTCTAAATCCTTCTAGCTAGTGAACTAATCCTTATTTCTGGTTCCCTTTATCCAACCTCTTCTATGCTAGGGAGGATGTCCTAGTTTGAGGAGGGACTCCCTCAGCACCGACTCCTTTCGGAGAATGCATCACTGAGAGGGAACTTCTTCAGGACGGGATGTCGCAGCAACTCCCTCTCCTCGTAGAGTTGGATCCAATATTCCTATCCAGGACGTATTTGAGGATACACTTACATTAAATAAATATTTTTATTTAATGAAAAAAATCCCGCAAGCCCCGAATCTTCATTGTAGAATCCGACACTCTAGCCCGCTAATTTAATAAACTGAATAAATAAGATGAATTTTCCCTTGACCATTACGCTGGTCTTGGGAGAGAGTTAAAAAAAACGCAACACACGGAAATGTTAGCCTATTTATTGGCGTATTTATATAACTTCGAAAGGTCAAATTTAATTGCTAATCACCCTAATCGTGACATATTCAACCCCCACTCTCTTATATTCTGTCCACTAGCCGCTCTCAAATGTTAGGAACGAACGGATTAAAAAAAAAATAATAATAAGGCACGACGTAATAATAAATAAAAGACAAAATTTTCAAACTAAAATTAGGCTATATACACAATCAATCTAATAAATTGCTAAGTCTGTTTTTTTTTTTTGTTTTAAATAATACAACATAAAATTAAAATAATAAATGAATGAAGAATATAATAATAAAGAATATAATAAATTGATAAATCTAAGAAATTTAATTAAATTCTCTCTCATTTGATGAGTGAGTTCTTTGTTTTTGTTTTTGTTTTTATCACATTCGTCTTTTAAACACACACAAAACACACACACACACACGCACTCAGCATATAGATACATACACACACTTGTTTTGTTTTGTTTTATTGTCCACACAGCCACAAAGACACTAGGAATGTTGTTGTTGAGGGCATAGTTGTTGTTGTGAGGCACAACATCGTTGTTGCATATAACGATGTTGACAATAATGGAAACCAAATTGGCTCAAAAACTCAAAACAGGATAAACTGCCGGCAAGATTGGTAACCTCATCGCGGCATTCTGTTGTTGTTGTTGTTGTTGTTGATGATTCAACGTCTAGAAAAAAACAAAAAATTAAATTATTAAAAAAAAAAAAAATTTTTTTTCTTTTTTTCACTTTTTTGAGCAAAGCTTATTTATTATTTTCATGCGCGTTGCATTTTTTCATGCTGTGCATAAAAAAAAAAAAATACAAAAACAAAACAATTATCAATCAAATAAAACTTAAATGCAATTATTATTATTTAACAAACGGCGGATTCATCTGAAAAAATATGCAGAAAGATCATCAAGAGATTTTAATTTCATTATTTTTTTTGTGAGTTGCAAGATAGAGGGGGTGAGAGAGGATGGGAGAGAAAAAAACTGGCCTGAAGTTTGTGACATCGAATGTTTTCTCGCTATTGTTTGTAACCGACAAGTGTTTCTATATCGTATGGTTCGATTAGGTATTTTTATTTTTATTATTTATATAATTCCAATATTTATTAATTCATATACCCTCGCTCAGGGGCCCACATCTTGTGGGTACGTGGATGGCGACCACGAGCTGCTCGAGCTGGGACAGGCAGTCTTTATGTTCTCTGTACCATCAAGAGAAAAGATATTGGATAATATGGCGGCTACCTGCCATAAGGCTCAAATGCCAGGTAGCCGCCATCTTGTACAATATCTTTTCTCTGCATGGTATGTCTGTCCCTTCCTTCCTCTTTTCATCAGGTGTCAGACCGAGCGACGGGCCGACCTGTCCTATTTCTTCCGGTCCCAAAAACCCTTGATAGGGTTGGAGGGAGAAAATGGGGTCCGCCGACCGCGCATCGCAGGAATAAGGCGAGGACAGAAGAAGATTAATTCATATACCCGAAAAAAGTAAGGGAGTTGAACCACGGATCCTCCAATTTGTACTCGGAGTGCCCTTACCACTAGACCACAGCACGGCATTCGGGTATATGAACTCACCCAGATTATTATTATTTGAAATCCTTATCGGGATTCGCGTTTATTTACACGAGGTGCTTCCGTGCACGAAAACACACACCTCAAACCAAACCGACCTCTGGCCGTAGCCATCTACCAGCACCCCGTAAAGTACCAGCGGCTTAGCTAGCCTTTGAGAGCTGGGGGCGCTGTTTTATAATTTAAATTTGTTGGACAATCTATGGAAAGAATATGATAAAATCACCGTCTTTGGGCTATATCTTAGATGTCCTAGGGCGCCTGTTAGTATCGAGGAGCGCCAAAGGCTGGATACGCCTCGGGAGGCGAGCGTCGCCCTTTGCCCCCAACGCTACTGGAAGTTACATCCTATCTCTAACTCCTCATCCTGCGTTCATTTCTAGCTAGTGAACTAATCCTTATTTCTGGTTCCACCCTCCTCTTCTATGCTAGGGAGGATGTCCTAGTTTGAGGAGGGACTCCCTCAGCACCGACTCCTTTCGAAGAATCCATCACTGAGAGGGAACCTTCTTTACATCCCTTCTACAGGACGGGATGTCACAGCAACTCCCTTTCCTCGTAGAGGAGCCTATTGTGATAAAATTCACTATTCCAATCCAGTGCCTGCTTGTGAATATCAGGTATCAGATTTCAAATCTCCAATATAGACTCTTCTAGTTGGAACATTAAATAATCAATTTAACTAAACAATATGTTTTAGTGATGAAATAATACACCCTAGTCAATCTTCGATGTCATTTTATAATCACACCAGTTTATTTTTCTCCCACCTCTTCTGAGGCTATTAATTTATTTAATATATTAGGCTATTAATAAAATTAGATCATTTGATATCTTAACTTTATATTATTATTATTATAATCGATCGATTACATTAACATTCGCTGAAATATTCATTCAAATAACGTTTCTTAAAATTTTTTTTATTATCACTTTTCCTGGTTTCTTCCATTCGTGAGAAACGAGGAAAAGTGAATATTCCGAGTCTATGGAAGGATTTTATGAGGTATTACTCCTTCCCAGCCCACACCTCTCGGCATTTTCCGGATTAGCCAAGTCGGAGTCAACCCCATTTTTAAGGCAATTAGGCCACCTCTTGTCTATGGGATGAGATTTTATCCCATTTTCCTTCCCTAGAGCTTTTATGCCCTAATTGGTTTCCCACAAATAAAAAAAAAAAAACTGTAACTTAAATAAATTTTGAGAAACGTTAAATAGTACATTCATTAGACGTTATTTAATTATTATTATTATTAGAATAATAATCTAAATCAAAATGAATGAAAAACAAAAGGAATAATCAAACATTTTCTGACAGTCATAACTGAAGATATTTTAATAGACATTCAGAAGAGAAAAAAAGGAGATGAAAGAAAGTTATATTCTTCGTATTCCCGGAAAGTCTTATTCTTTGACAGAGAGTATAATTAATTTCAGATCCATCGTAGGCTAAGATTATCTATTCTCTAGTTTCGTAGGTCGATTGAAAAAAAAAAACCAAAGCGGAATTCAATGGAAAGTATTGCTTAAATGTTCTGAGATAACTCTTCTTCTATTATCACCTGGGACTTTTTCTTATGGGAGTTATCGTGTACCGTATTTCCTACATCACTATTAGATGGTATGTGGCAAGAGGTTGAATACAGGATTGATATCTGCACATTTCATATGTTTTAGTCCGACCCTATAAATTTTTTGGGAATTAACCTCTCGATCCTTTGTCATCAAAAAATAAGTAAATGTGAAATGAGATATGTGGTGATGGCCACCGAAAGTGAGTAATAAATTTATAGAAATTTTGGAGGATTGTGGCTATTGGCCCATTTCCCCAAATGGGCAAAATCCTTTAAAAAGTATTATCGATCCGATCCGCTGATCTATTCAGTTAGGACGATCTGATCCTCTAATCCTATCCAATTTAGGAAAAAGTGTTCCGGTGCGGTTCGAAAATATGGTCCGATCCTGAAATCCGATCCATTTCTAAAAAAATTGCCGAATTAAAATCTGGTTCTTCAACCCGAATTTTCACGTTGATAGTTGTTTGTCTATCAGTGACGGTGCTACGGAGGGCTAGGGGGGGGGGAGCAAGTGCCTCTGATCATGGCATCTGCTCCCCTGGATTTTTTTTGTTTCTCTGTTAATATAACATATATGTATACTCCATATATAATGGAGAATTGGAGATATCAGCCAAAATCTCCATTATAATCACATCACAGCTACAATCTCAAAAAGCAATTATATGTATAATGTCCGCCCCTTCTGTTGGCAAATTTTCTCCACTCCTGTCCCCCCTCCCTCACTGAGAAAAAGCTCGGGCCGTCACTGTTGTCTATTTTTATATTATTCCATTATTCTTAAATAATCTAAAGAATTTATTTATTAAAAATTAAAAAGTTTTAAAGGAATGACAATATTTTGAAAATAATCGCAAAAATTCAGGATTTACGATCCGATCCTGGATCCTGAGAGCAAAAATGATTTCGATCTAAATCCATAAATACACCCCACTTTTGATTTGGATCGCGTAAGATCTTCCCCAAAAAAGGATTTCGATCCAGATTTGAAAATTCTGAAACGGATCGAATCTTCGGATTTAGACCCAAAAGGGATCCTGCCCATCCCTGACTTATTAATACGTGAATGGCCCATAAACATATTTCTTTGCAGAATCTTCATTCTTCTTTAAAGTCTTACTCCCATAAATTCTTTAATCTTCAGAGTATTTTATTTTTCCACAAAGTTTTTTATTCATTGTAGGAAATTTGAAACGAGGTAAAGATGAAAGATAAAAGGAATAAGTCCTTTAAAGACCTATGTGTTTAAGATAAAATTTGAATCGAACTGGAAATTTCAAACCTATAAAATTATACACTAATTTCTACTCAAATGTTCTTCTTTAAAGGAGAGGAAGTAAAGATAATAATGAGAGATAGAGAAAACAAGAAAATAGAAGATAAATAGACATGCAAGAAGAAATGGTATCCGTGACGTTTTTGTTTGCTTGGCTGCTGTTTTTGTTTTTATTTGGCGCTGAATGAGGCAACACATACACAAACACAAGCTATTGAAAGAAAGAAAGGTGACATCAAACAAACCCTCATTATTTCTATCATTTGTTGGTGACTTGTGGTAAATGAGATCAATATTTGAGGCGGCAGCAGAATTTCTGCCAAAATGACTGAAATCGTACGGACTACGTGTCGTTGAGAATTTACTATAGTCGAAACTAAATGGTGATTTTCCACTAAAATAATGAGTACTTCTTGATGTTGTTGTTCTTGTTGTTGTTGTTGTTGGTACCGATGACGGTGATGGTGTTAAAGGTGTTGTTGGTGCTCTATAATAGCTAGAGAGAAATATTAAAAAAAAGAATTGATTAAATCAAAGATTTATTTATTTTGGGAGGTCTCTTTTTAATCATTAGTGACAGAACTCACACGTTATCGTTGGAGTAACAGTCATGGGAATAATACTGAGTTAATACCGAATTTTTTGAAAGATAATCTCTATGACCTCAATTTTAATTGGGGTTTATAGTTGTCGTTTTATGATCTTGTTTCAAGATTACCCCACACTTTTTCTGATTACATGTCATTATAGATTTCAAAATGCAAAATTTGCATTTTTTTGGGTAGGAACTGACTGACAACAAATTATAATAAAAATTTTGATATATTGAATCTCCAAAATTCCTCTAAACTCGGGAACCACAACAGCTTGTTCTTAGAGTTGCGGTATAGTTTACGCTTAGATGACAGAGGAACTAAATCCCTAAATTCACAATGATTTTCGAACAAGATTAGAATTTCTTGAATATTTGGGGTCCCAATGTCAAAAATAAATATAAGAAGTAAAAATGTCAAAAATTCAGGGGGTTAAAGGGAAGCTATTTTCTTTTGCAAAGAGTTTTAGCTACCTGTTATCGTTGTTTTTGTGAGTAGCATTAAAGGCAAATCGTTCATAAACCGGTCTCGTTTGTGTTGCGGCTACATCTTGCTCTACGGGGGCGGCAGCTGGAGTTCCATCTCGACGTACATATGACGGCGTATGATGTGAATAATCAGGGATGATATTCTCATGTTCAGCGACACATCGGCCGCTTATACAATACTAAAAATAAGAATGAAAAATAAAATAAAAAGGATTGAATATGAAACCAGCTAAATTGTGATTACCTGTCCATCGCCACAAGGTGACCCTTCAGCTGCTGGACGATAGGCGATGCAATATCCAGAGGAGGCATCAAAACAAAACAATTGGGAGCAAACACGTTCATCTTTCTATAGTAGGGGATAATAATAAACAAATTAATTAGTGGATAAGTTTACTCGAACACCTCAAAAACCCAGGGAATCTCTCGTTTCTACGTTTATAATTAACCCAAAATGATAATTTATAACTTACGAAACAAGCGGCAGTTCCTCGATCTTTGCGGCATTGTGCATCCAGTGAGAGCATTTTTCCAGGTAATACTCGTGGAAGAGATTCATCTTCATGCGGCGAATTGTATAAACAGCTGGCTGTGTCTCCGCTAGAGGAAAAAAAATCAATTGTTTTTGGATGGGTGAAAAAATTATCAGCTAACAAGGGGACTCTAAGGTTTGTGGGTCACTGATTTTTTTTATACTCATTGAGTATCTGGACATCAATTTCCTAAACCAGTAAGATGCTTTTTCTCATAAACACTCGAGAAAATCGACTTTGAAGATTTGAAAGTTCTAAGTTCGCATTTTCAGGCCTAATCTGTAACGAGTTTCGACAAGTGGCGAACGTATTGTTGTCCACCCAATTTGTATACGATGTATATGAAAATACATGTATATGAAATAAAATAACAATCAATTGTGAAAATGTGTCACAATTATCCGAACTTATAGAACTCGGAAATGTTCAAAGTCAATTTTCTCGAGTTTTTTTGAGAATCATACTACTTTAAGAAATTGATGTCCAGATACTCACCTTTAAATCCTATGAGAATAAAAAAATCAATGACCCACTCGCCGTAGGGTCCCCCTTGTAATTTAAACTTCATAATTAGAGGAATGAGAATTCGCGCTCAAATTCCCTCTTTCTAAAGCTACTACTTCATTTCAAAAAAATAGATATGACCGGGAAAGCATCCAAAATTTCAGAGAACCTCTATTAGTCAATGTAATCAATAATTATATCTGTCAGCGAGGGCAACAGTCACCAAGATCTTTACAGTTAAGCAATGCCACAGGTGAATCTAGGATTAGTGGCTTCCAGAATTAAGCTTTTTGCAAATCAGATGATTATACCCCATACACATTCTTTGTACTTGTTCTCCGGCGGTAACATAAACTAGAGTATCCACTGGGATGTTCAATTTTGGAACCGAAGGATATACACGTGGTCCCTCCCAATAGGTTGCTAGATTAATCCTAGTGGTTAGACTGGGTAAAGGTGCAATTCCTTTGTAACGACTGAAACGGCTAGAGACACTCGGCTGTAGCCACTAATGACTGCTT
>JAKCPI010000255.1:0-24496 GCA_023213315.1 Euborellia annulipes
ATTTAAATTCAGCAAAGTCTAAGAAAATATATAATAAATAAAAGTTAATTATTAGTTTTTTTTTAATGAATTTCATTTTATAGAATTGTAACTTTTTTACGCAAAGTAACTATAGTCGCTGGGGATGGGCATGGGGGTATGAAATATCTACTCCCATAGCTCAAATAATGGCCTGCTCCTGAAAATTTCAAAAATTTAACCTTCTCAAAAAGGGGGCTCGCTGCTATAGCGGACTAGGATGTGGGCTTCTACAAAGAAGATCCGTGTTCAAATCCTGGGCTTGCAGGATTTTTTCATTAAATAAAATAAATAAATCCTCAAGCAGGCACTAGATTGGAATATTGGATCTCAGCACAATAGCCTCCAAGCAACTCTACGCGGAGAGGGAGTTGCCTTGACATCCCGTCCTATACGTCCTGGGGTCCCATACGTCCCGTGACGTAAAGAAGGTCCCCTCTCAGTGATGCATACTTCGAAAGGAGTAAGTGCATGAGGAAGTCCCTCCTCAAACTAGGACATCCTCCTTAGCAGAGATGAGGTTGGATATAAGGAACCGGGTGGAACCAGAAATGAGGATTAGTTAATGAGCCAGAAACAAACGCAGGAGGAGGAGTTAGAGATAGGAAATAATGTAACTTCACGGGGTGCCGGGAGATGGCTACGACCAGAAGCCGGTTAAAAGGGATTGTGCAGGCTAGAAAATGATCACAAGTTGGAAAATAAAGTGGCTTTAAATTTTCAACGAGATCATTCAAAAAAATATAGTTGCCCACCGTTACAGCTGAGGAGGCAAGTGGCTTGGATTAGCTTTGGATTACGGATCTGAAGCCTCAACAGGACTCGGGTTTCAATCCAGCTTTCCTTTATTCTTATAGTGAATGTGAAATTTCACTTTTCTAATGTTTATACAATAGTATTAATTCTTTTTTCACATCTTATTTACAAGGTTAAAAATACTGTATATAATCTTTCTTTATAATACTATATAATCTTACTTAGGTTGATAAGATGATTTAAGAGACCTCTACATAAACGAATTTTAATAAAAAGTAGTTGGCTCTAATATCTTGACCACTAATATATTCCCGTTAAAATTCAAGACAAAAGCACTTTATTTTTTTGGGTGTAAAGATCTTGCCTCTTGTGATTGTGAAACAAGTTGTTCGCATACCTTCTCATGCAACAACAATTAATTTCAATTGAATTGGCCACCAAACAATTTAAATAACGGTGTCTAAATGGCCGAACAAGACATTAGAAAAATCTCTTTTTCAATGTAAACAAACCCTCAAGGGTATATCCTAGATTGAACCCCGCAGGTGTCGTGTTATACAGCCCTTTGGAAGTGACGTAAAAAAGGTTCCCTCTCAGTGATGCGGTATTCGCAGGGGTGTCTAGATCATCCTCCATTGAATAAAAGAAATAGAGTGGAACTAGAAATAGGATTAGTTCATTATCACGGGATATCGGTAGAAACCACTAAGGTGTGTGTAGGCATATACCTCAGGAAAATAAACGGGGTTCCTAGTATTTATTTATTTATTAATAAGATTCTTCCCTTCCCCGTTTACAATTTATTCATACAAACAATTTATTTACAGCTCTTTTAATTAATGATCAACTAACAATCTTCAATCCTGCTATGAAGAATCTTCCTCCCTCATGGTCTTCTTTTAAATTGCAATCTCCCATGTATGCCACCACTCACACATGTTCTCATTTATTCTTCCCCTTAAATTTGTGAGCCATTCCGAGTTGGCATTATTCCTGTTCCTCCATTCCCTAAGTCTTGGTGATACCTCGTTCTCTATAGCTGGGCATTCCATCACATTTTCATTTTTATCACCGCACTTATACCATTTTTTAGTTCCAATCAACGCATTTCCCATTCTAATTCTTCCCCAGATCTCTTTCTTCTTCCAGCTTATATTCTTGTTCCTCCAAACAGAATGATTTTTTGATAGACTTGTAGAAGACAAGAGTTATCAATCCTTTTCCAGTTTTCTTGGATTTCTTAATCTAGGAATTTTCTTAGTTCTTCGATCATTCTCTCTCTCAAAAAAGATGCTTTCCTACCATCTATTAGATCCAAAACAATATCGTTGTTTCCAGCTCTTCGCCAAATATTCCTCATTTCTCTTGCCCATGCAGTTGGGTCGTTGTTCTTCAGTCCTCTTATTATCTCTTTAATGCACATCTTTGGCCATCTCTCATCTACCAATATTCACCAGCTTTCGCTATATTCCTACACCACATGCTACATCTACCGACTTCCATTTTCCAAATATAGTCTGGAGTATTTTTTTCTAAGCCCATCATGCATTTAAAATATCTAGCATGAGGGGTTCTTATTAGAAATTTCAAAAATAATAATGTCGTGATCTAATATTACGTATTCTGTGTGCTCTTAGTCCCACCAAAATAAATAAATTCTCTTTGTTGTCCTTTACAAATTCTCAACTTCTAATTAATTAAAAGCAAAAAAACCTTATCAGAGATATTCTGACATTTAATATATTATTATTGATTAACATCAACAACAAATACAAAACAAGTTTATAATTAACATTATTAGATTAGTGAACATTTAATGTTAGAGAGGAAATGTTTTTCCAAATTTTATTGTTATCATTGAGTTGTGTTTTTTGTTTAATAAATAAAAATATTGATGAACGTTCCATGTTTCTAAATGATTTGCAAAAATATTTGAATGTTAAATGTTTATATTTTGGGAATTCAAAACAAGGTAATATTAAAAAGGAACAGGTTTTCTTTAAAATTCTGAGAGTTCCTAACTTTTTGTAGCAGATTTGAAATGGAATGCGTTCTTAAACTGTTCTAATCAGTTGGGAGGATGGATTCCATTGGAATTGGAATTGGATTTGTGTTATTCACTGGAGAAAATATGTCCAAGGAATTCCCGACTAGTCGTGCTGGAATCTGTAGAAAGTTCTCTTCAAGTAGGTAGTAGAGGAAAGTATCATAGCACTACAATATATCTAACTTCGGTATTTTCTTTTCAGATAAACTTGCATTTGTGTGATATCAATACAATATTTGTTTTATTTCAAACAAATATAGCAGAAAATATCTCAAATTTAGAATATTCCAATGAATTGTCGTTTTTTGATTGTTTCTTTACAAAACTTCTCTCTAAGTGAAGTTTATCAAATTACAACAAATTCTTTTTATCTTTTTCATTTGTCATTTTGGAATAGAAATCAAGGATTTGATCCGCCATTACTTCCAAGTGTTTATCAACATCGAAACAATTTCCATAAAATGCATTTCAAACTTGGAATATTTCACGTAAGTCTTTCAAATTCAAAGAGAAATTAACAAACTTAGATGTTGATTTGAATTTTATTTTCAGGCTCGTCCACATGCTAAGGTGAACTACTTAAATGATTCAATCCAGTTTGGGGGAATTTTTCCAGCCACTTGGAGAATTCTTGCTGAATATATGAATTTCAGGTAATCAGAGAATAAAACTTCCTTTCTTTACCAACGGATCTTATATTCTACTCACAAGGAATGAAATTAGAGCTGATTCCTAATGCACTCGTTAATTGTTAGCTTGAAATGAACTTTCTTCTTTCCCATCTATAAACAGCAAGAGGAAGATACAGATTCTTGATTCTTCCTTCCTCCAGACTTATTCTGGATTATCTCCCTGTTATCCTCGGCACGTAATACAATAATAAGCCCAGAGGCTGGTTCAAAAAGAAGACAAAAGTTCAAAATAAAATTATTCTATTCTATTCTCTCTGGATATAAATTCTGTTTATACTACTAAGAAGTAGATGAAAAGTTTGGACCAACAGAAGCAGGTGTATATCAATAGACCAACATCTCAATCAACTCCCAGAATTCACACACATTTTGACTAATATATTGTGTGAAATCTGGAAACAACTGATCAGCTCTTTTAGGTCTGTGTTAATCAAACTTATTCCCACATTTTCTTAAATTAATAAGCCACATCATTTATTATTTTTTTTCTATTCATCAATAAAAAGATCTGTAGTTTCCGTTAAGATTATGTGGTTTTCCTAGAAGGAGAGTTTATAAACTTTAAAAAATTTTTGATTAACCCCCTTTTATTACACATTTCAAGAACCGACATCCAGAAATGTTGAGGCAAGTGATATTTCTGTTCCAACTTCAGATTCGTGATTCTCAGCTCCACCCCTGATGATCCTTTCTTCCTAGACGGAGAGCAAATAGCTCTTTTTGATACCACAGATTGCTAGGACCGACACCCAAAATTTTTGAGGCAAACGATATTTATATTCCAACTTCAGATTCACAGATCCACCCTTGAAGATCCTTCGTTTAATACCCTAGATTAATAAATACAGTATTTTGTAAATTCGTATGAAGTAAGATTTAGAGATCTGAATGACTACAAAGTGGGAATAATGTTAGAATATGAAATAGGATAGCAGCCCAACCCCAATATATTAAATTAGTAAAAATATTCTCTTGGAAAATGGTTTCAAGCCATCTTTTTGAAAATTCTTATCATATTCTGATATTTACTTTTACACCAATTCCATGTCTCTTACAATATGGAAAAGAGTATGTAATACCATCTCAAATTCCACTATTCTTTTTTAGTTATCAAGAAATATTGATAAAATCTTTTAAACCAACACAATTGGATAACGGAACTTGGACCGGACATATTGGATTGTTATTAGACAAGCAAGTTGATGTTGTCTGTGTGGTCACGATGATCAATAAACGAAGAGAAGTAATCGACTATCTAAATGTAATTGTGGAAGACAGGTGAGAAAAACAATTCTAAAACATGAATTGATATTGATATATGTATCTAATTCCAGATTAGAAGTGTTTTTTCGTCGTGATTTTGTCTATGAAAAGATCAATTTCTGGCCTTTATTTTTACGTCCATTTGAAAAGAAACTTTGGTCAGCAATTTTGATATCTAATTTTAATTTTCGCAATGAACAATGTTCTTTTGAATTTGAACAATTTTGTTGTTTTAACGATTATTTATGATTTCATAGAATCTGTTCTTTCAACTTTGGGTGTCTTTTGTTTACAAGGTTGGTATTAAAATGGTATTAATTCTTTATCTAAGATACTACCAAAGAATATTTTTTTTTTTAGGTTTTTATCAATCACCAATAAATAAGAACAATAATATTAATAGTAGAAAATGTTCATTCTACGTCATTTATATTTTTTGTTTGATTATCTATATCAGCTACTCTGGATGTATCATTTCAAATTTTGTCTCATATCAACCGAAATTGATTTTTGAAAATTTAGATCAATTAATCAATGTTGAAGGTTTTCGAACGATTATAAATAGAGATAATCCTTGGAGTTATCTGATTAAACAAGTTCATGACAAAAAGATCGAGAAATTTTATAAGAAATTTATCGAACCTGAAGTAATAAATAAATTACCGCCATTAGATGAGGCACGAAAAAATGTTGGACATGTTAGAAATTATGGCTATATTGATTACAAATTAGTGGGAAATTATTTTTTTAATCTACAAAAATATCACGTAATTGAATTTCCAGCATTGAAAAATAAAATTTTTGTCTCTTTTAGTATACAAAAAAATTCCCCATTTAAACGTTTTCTAAATAAAAAGTACGTAGTTCCCACACATCTGCTAGTGTTACGTGTATTGTAATTTCATAATTTTTCTAGAATTCTTCGTATGCATGAAACTGGGATTATGAATTATATCAAGAGAAGAAATATTGGTAAAAAAGAACAAGTGATTGAGAATAAAGTTGAGATTGTTGACGTCACTCTGGATGTTGTCATATTACCATTCACATTACTCTGCTTTGCTTATGTCTTTTCATTTATTCTTCTCTTTTTTGAAATTTTATTCTATAGAAAAATTTTCAAATAAAAAAAAGGGATGGGCATGATCGCGATCCTTTTGGAATTAAAAAATTAATGTTCGGATCTGGATCGAAATCCTTTTTGTTGAGGATCTTAAATCTGGATTGTGATCCAAAACGAAAGGGGAGGGTGGATTTAAGAATTTGGATCAAATTTCTTTTTGGATCTAGGATCGGATTGCTAATCCTTTTCAGTTGGTACAATTTAGGGTTGCTAAACCTTTTAGTAACCCTAAATTGTTCCAACTCTATTCAAAGCTTTGCCAATTGGCTAAAAATGTGCAAATTTGGCCGAAGGCAATTTTATTAAAAACTGGATCGGATTTTCAGATCACTGAATTTGCCGATCTGAACAGAGATTCTTTTTGATTGAAATAGCGATCAGATTAGCGATCCGCTAATCCATTTACTGCAGGCGGTTTGTATTAGTGGATCGGATCGTCCGAACTTTCCAGATCGGCGGATCTGCTAGCTAATTCTTTTTAAAGGATTTTGCCCATTCCTGATTTGAAACTACTTGAAAAATTTTATTTATCTACTTTTTAGGTATCGTAGAATTTTTAAATAAAAACAGTGGATGACCAAGGAAGAATTTGTTCTACTCTTAAATGTACTGAGATTTCCTTCTTTTTTTTTGTTCATTTTTGCAGAGCTGATAAGACATGCGCAGTAATTTAGATCAAAGCCGACATGATGAACTGGTAACTTGTAGAAACAAAAACCTAACATTTCTGGAAGAGAACTACTTCGTTATAAGAGTCTCGTGACATCCTTGACCTAGAGATTAAAGATTAAAAAAAAAAAAAACAACAGATAGAAATTATCCTTTTCTGACATTTAAATATTAGTATTGATTTAATGTTATCAATATCTGGAATAAATACAAAACAAGTTTATTATTATTATTAGGTTAGCGATTATTTATTATTAGAGGGATAGACGTAGAGAGGGAATGATTTTCAAAGTAGAAATTCTATTATTTTTATATTTAAATTGTGTTTTTTGTTTAATAAATAAAAATCTTAATGAACATTGCTTGTTTCTGAATGATTTGCAACGATATTTGAATATTAAATGTTTATTTTTTGGAAATGATAATTCACAGCAAGGTAAGGGTAAAATGTTTTTCTGTAATTTCTGAGGGAATCCTAGTTTGTAATTTTGTAGCAGATTTGAGTATTAGGAGATGGAATGTGTTCTTAAACTGTTCTAATCAGTTGGGAGGATGGATTCCATTGGAATTGGATTTGTGTTATTCACTGGAGAGAAGATGTCCAAGGAATTCTCGACTAGTCGTGCTGGAATCTGTAGAAAGTTCTCTTCAAGTAGGTAGTAGAGGAAAGTATCATAGCACTACAATATATCTAACTTCGGTATTTTCTTTTCAGATAAACTTGCATTTGTGTGATATCAATACAATATTTGTATTATTTCAAACAAAAATAACAGAAAATATCTCAAATTTGAATATTCCAATGAATTGTCGTTTTTTGATTGTTTCTTTACAAAACTTCTCTCTAAGTGAAGTTTATCAAATTACAACAAATTCCTTTTATCTTTTTCATTTATCATTTTGGAATAGAAATCAAGGATTTGATCCGCCATTACTTCCAAGTGTTTATCAACATCGAAACAATTTCCAGAAAATGCATATCAAACTTGGACTATTCGAGGTCAGTTAATGTTCCAAATTCCAAAAAGAATTTTCACAGTTAATCACCGATTTGATGTTTTTTTAGATTCCTCCACTTTCAAAGTTTACTATCTTAAATGATTCGATCACATTTGATGGCATTTTTCCTGTTACTTGGTCCGTTCTTGCGGAATATATGAATATCAGGTATAAGACACCAAATTCTCCTGCAGAAATATTTCTGAAGAGAACTAGGCGATTTTGATGTATAAATTCCTACTATCCCCTTTTTAGTTATGAAGTAATATTGATAAATCCTTTTAAATCAACTCGATTTGATAACGGATCTTGGACTGGACATGTTGGTGCGGTTTTAGAGAAGCAAGTTGATTTTGTTGGTTTGATCACAATGATTAATGAAAGAAGAGAAGCTATTGACTATTTGAATGTAGTGGTGGAAGACAGGTGAGAATATCAACAATGATTATGAATATACTATACTGCAGATGAAACTGAATCTCAAATTCCAGATTAGAGATGTTTTTTCGACGTGACTTTGTCCATAAAAAAAATAATTTCTGGCCTTTATTTTTACGTCCATTTGATATGAAACTCTGGTCAGCGATAATAATTTTAATTTTGATATTCTCAATGAGCAATGTTCTTTGGAATTCCAACAAATTTGTTCTCTTTACTATTGTTTATGATTTTATAGAATCTGTTCTCTCAACTTTGGGCGTTTTGTGTTTGCAAGGTAACAAATCTGGTATTGTTCTTGCTTCATCGTTCTAGCAAAGAATCTTTTTTTTTTCTAGCTATATCATTTCACCAATCACCAATAAATACTATTAATAATAATAACAGTAGGAAATTATCGTTTTATATCATTTATATTTTTTGTTTGATTATTTATATCAGCTACTCTGGATGCATCATCTCAGATTTTGTTTCATATAAACCGAAATTGATTTTTGAGAATTTAGATCAACTAATCAACGTTGAAGGATTTCGAGCGACTACTAATAATTATAATCCTTGGATCTATTTAATGAAGGTGAGCAAGATAAAAACGATATTTTTCGTTGAATATTTTGGAACTTTCTATGGATTATGTATTTATTAAATGTTATTTCTGATGTATTTCTAACCCTTCTTTCATTTGATTCTTTATGTTTCTAATTCTTCAGAAAAAGAGTATTATATAAAATTTTAACTGCACGTTTATTTCCTTGGTAGTCTTCTTAGATTTCGTTAACACAAATTTATAAAATTTTAGGTTTGGCCAGGGACCAAGGGATGAAGTGGGTTTCGGTTGGAAAAAATATTTTACCTTTTTTTTAGAGACCAAAATTTGCCGCCCCCTGATATCTGCGCCCGGGGACGTGCACCCACTGCCCCCCTAGATCCTGATGACACTATAAATTGATTAAAAAGTAATGGGTATGGAAGCCTAGCTGTGGGATCAGGAGATGCTAGAGGAGCGCAGAAGAAGATTGTGGCTGACAGAAAGTTGTGTTAACCTGATAGGTGGAGATGGAAGTTGGAGAATAAGCATGTGGAGATTCTGTAACAGGGGTGACGACTATTTTGGGAAATATGAAGAGGTCGGTTGGATGATTGGGGAGAAACAAGGAACTTAGTAGAGACTTGCCCTCAGACCGTGATAGAGACTTTTGGGGGATGATAAAATGGATGAAAGAACTGAGGAAGGTGCTGAGGAAGATGGAAAAGCGCTGGGTTGAGGAGTAAAAGTACATAAAAGTTAATTATTATTATTATTGAAATTCCTATCGGGATCCCCGTTTATTTCCCCGAGGTGCTTTCGTGCAAGAAGACACACACCTCAAACCCAGCCGCCCTTTGACCGTAGCCATCTACTGGTACCCCGTGAAGTTAAATCATTTCCTATCTCTAAATACTCCTCCTGCGTACATTTCTAGCTGGCCTAATCCTTATTTCTGGCTCAACCCGGTTCCTTATATCCATCCTCGTCCCTGCTATGGAGGATGTGCTAGTTTGAGGAGGGACTCCCTCAAGCACCGACTCCTTTCGAAGAATGCATCACTGAGGAAGGTGCTTCCACAGAACGGGATGTCACAGCAACTCCCTCTCATCGTAGATTTGAATCGGGAGTAAAAATATTTATTTAATGTAAAGAAATTCTCAAGCAGACAGTGGATTGGAATATTGGATCTCACTACAATAGTTCTCAGGCACTCTACGATAAGAGTTGCTGTGACAACCCGCTTTATGAAAGGGGCGTAAAGAAGGTTCCCTGACAGTGATGGAGAGACAATTCTCAAACTAGGACATTCTTGCTAGCATAGAAGAGGTTGGATAAAAGGAACAGGGTGGAACAAGAAATAAGGATCAGCTTGATAGCTAAACACAGGAAGAGGAGTTAGAGATAGGAAATAAAGTAACTTCTCGGGGTGCCTGTAGATGGCTACACCTATATGCCGGTTGGATTTGAGGTGTGGTTGCACGGAAACACCTCAGGTAAATAAACGGAGAAGGAATTTCAAATATTAATATTCCCGAAAAAACAGCTCCAATGAAATAATAGAAAGAGAACTGAATTCTGACGAATACATAGATAAGATTGAATCATGCAAAAGTTCATTTATCAGTTCTTCTATTGTTTCATTTGAGCGTTGTTACGACAGATGATCCCAATATCTTGTTTGTTTATCTAATATCGTTCATTCTTTCTTTTTCCAGGAAATTCCCGACAAAAAGATAGTAAAATTTTATACAAAATTTATTGAACCAGAATTCGATAACTTCCCATCAAGAGAGGAAGCTCTAATTAATGTTGGACATGTCAGAAATTATGGCTATATGGATTATAAATTGATTGGAAATTTTTATTTTAACCAACAGAAGAAATATCACGTGATTGAATTTCCAGTTTTGAAAAATAGAATTTATGTTTCATTTAGTAGCCAAAAAAATTCTCCATTTAAACGGTTTCTAGATAAAAAGTACGTAAAACCATCCATTTGTTATTGTTACGTTGTATAGGTGTAATTTTCAAAGATTTTTGCAGACTTCTCCGTATGCATGAGACTGGGATCATGAAGTATATCAAGAGAAAAAATATTGGCAATAAAGATCATTTGTTTATTAATGGAGGATATCATAAGACTTATGACGTCATCACTCTGGATGTTGTCATATTGCCATTCACATTACTCTGTTTTGCTTATTGTTTTTCATTTATTCTTCTCTTTTTTGAAATTTTCTTTTATAAAATAATTTTTAAATAAAAATTTATATTTCAAGCAATTTTTGTTATTTTTTTTACTTGTGTGTTGAGTTTGTCAAAGGATTTTTTATTTTTATTTTGCCTTTTGGCCTGTGGCCATTGGACTAAAAAAGATTATAAAGGATTGGAATAATGGATATCCCCCAGGCAACTCTACGAGGAGAGGAGGTTGCTGTAACATGCTGTTCTGAGGGAGGGAAGGTTCCTTTTCAGTGATGTATTCTTCGAAAGGAGTCGATGCTGAGGGAGACCCTCCTCAAACTAGGACATCTTCCCTAGCATAGAAAAGGTTGGATAAAAGGAACTGTGTGAAACCAGAAATTAAGATTAGTTCTTTAACTAGAAATGAATGCAGGAGGAGGAGTTAGAGATAGGAAATAATCTAACTTCAAAGTGTGCTGGTAGATAACTACGGCCAGACACCGGTTAGGTTTATATTTTATTTATTTATTTATTTAATACCGATAAGAATGTCCTGGGACATTGTCCCATTTTTTTTACATTGTACACATAAATTATTACAGCTTTTGTAAATATGTAAAGAGACGATTCTTGAAGTCTGCGAGGGTGCGGGACTCTCTAATATCCGGAGGAAGAGAGTTCCACAGATAACAGGACGCGACCGGAAAGGACCTTGCATACATGTCCGTACTGTGACGTAGAACATATAAGTAGTTGTTATTCAGTCTGGTTTCCCTTCCTCGGACAGTAAATTGGAATACAAATATTGAGCGCAGATATGATGGACACCCCACATTCAAGATTTTAAAGATTTGACAGCCGAGGAAATATTTCCGACGATTGGCACCTGTGAGCCCGAAGATGCGGGGTGATGCGCACGTAACGCAGACCCTTTACAAATGGATTCAAAGTTCTCTGGAGCTTCATGTTTAATTCCGATGTTAGGTCATTGTAGACAACACAGATGTGGAAATATCAATGTTTTTACCAAACGTTCCCTAAGGGATTGATTTAGGAAACTTTGATTTAACTGATAGAGCGTTCTATTTATGTGCATTGTGTTCTCATACCATCTAAGAGTGTTGATGATTTTAACACCCAGGCTTGTGACAGAGCTCGAGAAGGGAATCGCCGATGAACCAACAAACACTTCAGGCAACGTGCCATAATCCACTTTACTTGGCAATTTGGAGCTGCCCAGTAGAATCACTTTTGTCTTGGCCGTATTCAAGGATAAATAATTCTCCCGAGACCAGTTACAGATGGCTTCTATATCGGTGTTTATTCTTGTGATGGCTAATTCAATCTCATTGTAGTGTGTGTCTTCGAACACGAAAGCACCTCGGGTAAATAAACGTGGATCCCGAGTTTTGAATCTTTCTGATCCTTATACAGTATTTATGATCACGGAAGCGGTTATCGCATATTAGAGAGTATAGAGACGAAATATTTGAGTAATTAAAGTTCAATATACGGAAACACAGAATTAAGTCACCCCGAAAAAGGGAAGAGGGGCTTTATGCCATTTATTAACAACGAAAATCAAATATTGACATCTGAGAAAGTGAATACCTATAAATTGTTAACAATGATTTTGTAATATTACATTTGTCTTTTTATTTCGACACGAGAGAGGAACTTTTGTGAACTTCGGTAATTGAAAGTGGGGTTCTGTGCTTGTCACGCCAGATTTTTTGTGTCGACATATAAGTTATTTAGTTTCCGCCGATATATTAGAATTCAAGATGTAAAATTTATTAACATGGGAAAATATTTATATTTTGTTTCCATGGCAACCATTTCTCCTATCTTTCCTATGAAGTCCAAAATTAAAGTGTACTTCATACAATTTTGAAGGCAAAATGGGCACTGGATTGGAATATTGGATCTCACCACAATAGCCCCCTATAGAAAAATTTTCAAATAAAAAAAAAAAAGGGATGGGCATGATCGCGATCCTTTTGGGATTAAATTCAAAGATTCAATTCAGGATTTTCGGATCTGGATCGAAATCCTATTTGTTGAGGATCTTAAATCTGGAACGTGATCTCAAATGAAAGGGAGATGGATTTAAGAATTTGGATCAAAATCTTTTTTGGATCTAGGATTTTCAAAGGTTTATAAACCCTAAATTGTTCCGACCCTATTCAAAGGTTTGCTAATTGCTTAAAAATGTGCAAATTCGACCGAAGGATATTTTATTAGAAACTGGTTCGGATTTTCCCATCACTGAATTTGCCGATCTGAACAGAGATTCTTTTTGATTGAAATAGCGGATCGGATCTCCCGAGCTTGTCGGATCGGATCGCTAAACCATTTACTGCAGGCGGTTTGTATTAGTGGATCGGATCGTCCGAACTTTCCAGATCGGCGGATCTGCTAGCTAAATCTTTTTAAAGGATTTTGCCCATTCCTGATTTGAAACTACTTGAAAAATTTTATTTATCTACTTTTTAGGTATCGTAGAATTTTTAAATAAAAACAGTGGATGACCAAAGAAGAATTTGTTCTACTCTTAAATTTATTGAGATTTCCTTCTTTTTTTTATTCATTTTTGCAGAGCTGATAAGACATGCGCAGTAATTTAGATCAAAGCCGACATGATGAACTGGTAACTTGTAGAAACAAAAACCTAACATTTCTGGAAGAGAACTACTTCGTTATAAGAGTCTCGTGACATCCTTGACCTAGAGATTAAAGATTAAAAAAAAACAACAACAGATAGAAATTATCCTTTTCTGACATTTAAATATTAGGCTAGTATTGATTTAATGTTATCAATATCTGGAATAAATACAAAACAAGTTTATTATTATTATATTAGGTTAGCGATTATTTATTATTAGAGGGATAGACGTAGAGAGGGAATGATTTTCAAAGTAGAAATTCTATTATTTTTATATTTAAATTGTGTTTTTTGTTTAATAAATAAAAATCTTAATGAACAGTGCTTGTTTCTGAATGATTTGCAACGATATTTGAATATTAAATGTTTATTTTTTGGAAATGATAATTCACAGCAAGGTAAGGGTAAAATGTTTTTCTGTAATTTCTGAGAGAATCCTAGTTTGTAATTTTGTAGCAGATTTGAGTATTAGGAGAGGGAATGTGTTCTTAAACTGTTCTAATCAGTTGGGAGGATGGATTCCATTGGAATTGGATTTGTGTTATTCACTGGAGAAAAGATGTCCAAGGAATTCTCGACTAGTCGTGCTGGAATCTGTAGAAAGTTCTCTTCAAGTAGGTAGTAGAGGAAAGTATCATAGCACTACAATATATCTAACTTCGGTATTTTCTTTTCAGATAAACTTGCATTTGTGTGATATCAATACAATATTTGTATTATTTCAAACAAAAATAACAGAAAATATCTCAAATTTGAATATTCCAATGAATTGTCGTTTTTTGATTGTTTCTTTACAAAACTTCTCTCTAAGTGAAGTTTATCAAATTACAACAAATTCCTTTTATCTTTTTCATTTATCATTTTGGAATAGAAATCAAGGATTTGATCCGCCAATACTTCCAAGTGTTTATCAACATCGAAACAATTTCCAGAAAATGCATATCAAACTTGGACTATTCGAGGTCAGATGATGTTCCAAATTCTAAAAACAATTTTCAAAGTTAATCACCGGTTTGATGTTTTTTTAGATTCATCCACTTACAAAGTTTAATATCTTAAACGATTCGATCACATTTGATGGCATTTTTCCAGTAACTTGGTCAGTTCTTGCGGAATATATGAATATCAGGTATAAGACACCAAATTATCCTACAGAAATATTTCTGAAGAGAACTAGGCGATTTTGATTCAGATTTCTACTATCCTTTTTTTAGTTATGAAGTAATAATAATAAATTCTTATAAATCAACTCGATTTGATAACGGATCTTGGACTGGACATGTTGGTGCGGTTTTAGAGAAAAAAGTTGATTTTGTTGGTTTGGTCACAATGATTAATGAAAGAAAAGAAGCTATTGACTATTTGAATGTAGTGGTGGAAGACAGGTGAGGAGATCAAATGATTTTGAATATGCTATACTGCAGATGAAACTGAATTTCAAATTCCAGATTAGAGATGTTTTTTCGTCGTGATTTTGTCCACAAAAAAAATAATTTCTGGCCTTTATTTTTACGTCCATTTGATATGAAACTCTGGTCAGCGATAATAATTTTAATTTTGATTTTCTCAATGAGCAATGTTCTTTGGAATTCCAACAAATTTGTTCTCTTTACTATTGTTTATGACTTTATAGAATCTGTTCTCTCAACTTTGGGCGTTTTGTGTTTGCAAGGTAACAAATCTGGTATTGTTCTTTCTTCGTTGTTCTAGCAAAGAATCTTTTTTTTCTAGGTATATCATTTCATCAATCACCAACAAATACTAATAATAATAATAACAGTAGGAAATTATCATTCTATATCATTTATATTTTTTGTTTGATTATTTATATCAGCTACTCTGGATGCATTACCTCTGTTTTTGTTTCATTTAAACCGAAATTGATTTTTGAGAATTTAGATCAACTAATCCACGTTGAAGGATTTCGAGCGACTACTAATAAATATAATTCTTGGGTCTATTTAATAAAGGTGAGAAAAATAGATTTTCTAAAAAACAATATTTTCCGTTAAACTTACTCTGGATTATGAATTTATTAGATATTCTTTACGCTGTAGTTCTAAACCTTTTATTATTTTATTCTTTACATTCTTAAGCGGTAAGGAAAGAGTAATATATAAAATTTGAAATGGACTTTTTTGTTTAAAGTTTGATAGCATCATTTTCGTTCTCTATTATAATTTGAACGCGTTTTTTTTGTTTCCAAGGACCCAGAGAGGCAGTGGGCTTAAGGAGATTGGAGATTAACCCCTCACTATCCCCAGAAGAGATGTGGAATCTCTGATGAATGTGTTATGATACTTTTTAGATACCTATACCCTTCTTAGATAGACCCTATACTCTTCTTAGATTTTGTTAACACAAAATTAAAAATGAAATAGGAATGGAAGTCTGAGGGATCAGCTAGATAAGCACAGAAGATTTTAGCTGAGAGTAAAATATGGTAATCTGATGGGAGAAAGAGGAAGATGAAGAAATAGAATGTTGAGTCTTTGTAATAGGGGAACACGAAAAAGTCAGTCAGGAGACTTTTGGGGGATGATAAAATGGATGAAGGGACTGATGAAGTGTCGAGGAAGATGGAAAAATGCTGGGTTGAGGAGAAGAAGGGTTATAAAAGTACATAAGGGTTAATTTTTTTTTTTTATTTATTTGATATTCCTATCGGGATCCTCGTTTATTTGCCCGAGGTGCTTTCGTGTACGAAGACACACCTCAGACCCAACCGGCCTCTGGCCGTTGCCATCCACCGGCACCCCGTTAAGTTACATTATATCCTATCTTTAAATCCTCTTCTTGCTTTCGTCACAAATCCACCCGCTTCCTTTTATCCAACCTCTTCTTTGCTATGGAGTATGTCCTAGTTTGAGGAGGGACTTCCTCTGCTCCGGCGTGTAGCCTATTCCTTTGGAAGAATGCATCACTGAGAGGAAACCTTCTTTACGTCCCTTTCACAGGACGGGATGTCACAGCAACTTCCTCTCCTCGTAGAGTTGCTTGAGGGCTATTGTGGAGATATCCATTATTCCAATCCAGTGCCTGCTTGAGGATTTGTTTACAATAAATAAATATTTTTATTTAATAAAAAAATCCCGCACACCCAGGATTTGAACAGGGATCTTCTTCTTTGTAGAAACCAACACTTTAGCTCGCTACACAAGCGAGCCCCCATAAAGGTTAATTGGAAAATAGATTTTAATCGGAAGTTTTTCATTAAGTAAAAATACTTATTTAATGTAAACAAATCCTCAAGCAGGCAGTGAATTGGAATATTAGATCTCACTACAATACCCCCCAGGCAACTCTACGAGGAGAGGGAGTTGGTGTGACTTTAAGAATAGACATAAAGATAGTTCCTTTCTTCGAAAGGAGTAAGTGCTGAGGGAGTCCATCCTCAAACTAGGACATCCTCCTTAGCATAAGAGATGTTGGATAAAAGGAATCTGGGGGAACTAGAAATAAGGAAATAATAAAATAATAATTATCTAAAATCGTTCATTCTTTCTTTTTCCAGAAAATTCCCGACAAAAAGATAGCAAAATTTTATACCAAATTTATTGAACCAGAATTCGATAAATTCCCAACAAGAGAGGAAGCTCTA
The DNA here is from genome assembly GCA_023213315.1 of Euborellia annulipes. Classification (NCBI taxonomy): domain Eukaryota; kingdom Metazoa; phylum Arthropoda; class Insecta; order Dermaptera; family Anisolabididae; genus Euborellia; species Euborellia annulipes. The sequence goes on from JAKCPI010000255.1 coordinate 16,985, forward strand.
AATAATGTTGGACATGTCAGAAATTATGGCTACATGGATTATAAATTGATTGGAAGTTATTATTTTAACAAACAGAAGAAATATCACGTGATTGAATTTCCAGTTTTGAAAAATAGAGTATATCTTTCATTTAGTAGCCAAAAAAATTCTCCATTTAAACGTTTTCTAGATAAAAAGTACGTAAAACCACCCATTTGTTATTGTTACGTCGTATAGGTGTAATTTTCAAAGATTTTTGCAGACTTCTCCGTATGCATGAGACTGGGATCATGAAGTATATCAAGAAAAAAATATTGGCAATAAAGATCATGGAGGATATCACAAGACTTATGACGTCATCACTCTGGATGCTGTCATATTGCCATTCACATTACTCTGTTTTGCTTATTGTTTTTCATTTATTCTTCTCTTTTTTGAAATTTTCTTTTATAAAAAAATTTTTAAATAAAAATTTATATTTCAATCAATATTTTTTTTTTTTTTCCTTGTATGTTGAGTTTGTCAAAGGATTTTTTATTTTTATTTTGCCTTTTGGCCAGTGGCTATTGGACTAAAAAAGATTATAAGGGTGTCATCAAGCAGGCACTGGATTGGAATAATGGATAATCCCCCAGACAACTCTACGAGGAGAGGAGGTTGCTGTAACATGCTGTTCTGTGGGAGGGAAGGTTCCTTTTCAGTGATGTACAGTATTCTTCGAAAGGAGTCGATGCTGAGGGAGACCCTCCTCAAACTAGGACATCCTCCATAGCATAGAAGAGGTTGGATAAAAGGTACCGTGGGGAACCAGAAATAAGGATTAGTTCCTTAACTAGAAATGAACGCAGGAGGAGGAGTTAGAGATAGGGAAATGATGTAACTTCAAAGTGCGCCGGTAGATGACTATGGCCAGACGCCGGTTGGGTTTGTGTCGAGATATATTTTATTTATTTATTTATTTAATACATAAATACATAAATTATTACAGCTTATGTAAAAATGTTCTTGAAGACTACTCCATCTTACCAGGCTTGTACGGGGAATTGCCAATGATCCCTATTCATTGTCCCTTCAAAACTTCCACACCCCTTCAATGATCACTCGAAGCCGTGACCTATTCTATTTACCACATCCTAGGAATAATTTCCTTAAGAGATCACCCCTGTATAGGATGTGTGAATTGTATGATAGGGAATACGGTGAACTGGACCTTTTCTTCCGACCACCTAAAACTTTGAAGGAGGTTCTTTCTGTATCAGACTGATCCAAAATGTATGTTATAATATGTTTGACTATTTATAACCTGCCTATAAGTGGCTTCAAAGCTGTTGTGCAGTGATTGAATAAATAAATAAATAAAAGACTGCGAGGGTGCGGGACTCTCTAATATCCGGAGGAAGAGAGTTCCACAGATGACAGGACGCGACCGGAAAGGACTTTGCATCCATGTCCGTATTGTGACGTGGAACATATAAGTAGTTGTTATTCAGTCTGGTTTCCCTTCTTCGGACAGTAGATTGAGAGCGCAGATATGATGGACACCCCACATTCAAGATTTTAAAGATTTGACAGCCGAGGAAATATTTCCGACGATTGGCAACTGTGAGCCCGAAGATGCGGGGTGATGCGCACGTAACGCAGACCCTTCACAAATTAGTTCAAAGTTCTCTGGAGTTTCATGTTTAATTCCGATTTTAGGTCATTGTAGACAACACAGATGTGGAAATATCAATGTTTTTACCAAACGTTCCCTAAGGGATTGATTTAGGAAACTTTGATTTAGCTGATAGAGCGTTCTATTTATGTGCATTGTGTTCTCATACCATCTAAGAGTGTTGCTGATTCTAACACCCAGGCTTGTGACAGAGCTCGAGAAGGGAATTGCCGATGAACCAACAAACACTTCAGGCAACGTGCCATAATCCACTTTACTTAGCAATTTGGAGCTGCCCAGTAGAATCACTTTTGTCTTGGCCGTATTCAAGGATCCCGAGACCAGTTACAGATATCGGTGTTTATTCTTGTGATGGCTAATTCAATCTCATTGTAGTGTGTGTCTTCGTGCACGAAAACACCTCGGGTAAATAAACGGGGATCCCGAGTTTTGAATCTTTCTGATGCTTATACAGTATTTATGATCACGGAAGCGGTTATCGCATATTAGAGAGTATAGAGACGAAATATTTGAGTAATTAAAGTTCAATATACGGAAACACAGAATTAAGTCACCCCGAAAAAGGGAAGGGGGGCTTTATGCCATTTATTAACAACGAAAATCAAATATTGACATCTGAGAAAGTGAATACCTATAAATTGTTAACAATGATTTTGTAATAATTACATTTGTCTTTTTATTTCGACAAATGCCATTTCAAACGTTACTAAAAATAAGAAATAAAAAAAAAAAAAATAAATAACCTTATATAATTTAAATAAACTTCAATTTCTAAATATAATAATATAAAAAAAAAAAAAAAATATTGCTTAAAAAATGGAAATTGTATTATTTGACCCCTCTCTCTCTCTCTCTCGCTCGTTGACCGATGACTCGCGTAATATCTATCGCCTGGGTGACTGGCGACATAAACTATATTTAATTACTAATAGTGAAATAGGGACGAGAGAGGAACTTTTCTGAACTTCGGTAATTGAAAGTGGTGTTCTGTGCTTGTCACGCCAGATTTTTTGTGTCGAGTTTCAGCCGATATATTAGAATTCAAGATGTTAAAATTTATAAACATGGGAAAATATTTATATTTTTTTTCCATGGCAACCATTTCTCCTATCTTCCCTATGAAGTGCAAGAGTAAAGTGTGCTTCATACAATTTTGATGGCAAAATGGGCACTGGATTGGAATATTGGATCTCACCTCAATAGCGCCCAGGCAACTCTACGAGGAGAGGGAGTTGCTGTGACATCCCGTCCTGTGGAAGGGACGTAAAGAAGGCTTCCCTCATAGTGATGCATTCTTCGAAAGGAGTCGGTGCTGAGGGAGTCCCTCCTCAAACTAGGACATCCTCACTAGCATAGAAAGGTTGGATAAAAGGAACAAGAAATAAGGATTAGTTCACTAGCTAGAAACGAACGAAGTAGGAGGAGTTAGAGATAGGAAATGGTGTAACTTCACGGGGTGCCGGTAGATGGCTACGGCCAGAGGCCAGTTGGGTTTGAGGTGTGTGTCTTCGTGCACGAAAACACGTCAGATACATAAACGAGGATACCGAAAGGAATTTCAAATAATAATAATAATTTCGAAATTACGAGAACCGGGAATTGGTTATAACTAGAGCCCGGATTCCTATGCAATTGCATATTCTATTTGCTAATAGGTACGTCACTGAAAACCAATTTTCTATCCGAATCATGCCCCCTTGGAGCTAGGGTTCAAATTCTATATTGCATATTTTTGCATATTTGGTCAATATTGCATAAAGTTGCATATTTAAGACTTTTTGGATATTTTAAATTTTTTTTCAGTAAAAGTTCCATTTTATTTTAATTTTTTAATTTTTTTTTTCAAAAAAAAAAAAAAAAAAAAAATTTAAATCCTTTTATTACATTGTAAAAAATAAATAACTAATTATATATTTTTTATTCTTTATATCCTCTTTTAAGAAATAAATTTAGTTTTGCTAGAATTTTCGTTGGATGAATATCAAGTCAGTTGTGTTCAGGGCGGATACAAGGGGGGTAAAGGGGGAAATTACCCCCCACCCCCACCCCCGAGACTTGAAAAAATACTTTTTTTCGAAAAAGAAAATTTATTTTTAATGTAAAATTTTAAAAATTAATACTTAAAAATTTGATTTGTATTTATATTCTGGCAAACAAGTACAGAATGCGCCTTTAAATTACCGAAATAAAGAAAAATAGTGTGCCGTGCGACGAGTCACACCAGATTACCCCCCCGAGAAACACCTCTGGATTCGCCCTTAGTCGTGTTCCATAGTTCGAAGTCAAATTAATTAAAGAAAAAAATGCCAAAACAGGGGTCCTCGTTTGATTCAAAAATTTCGCAATAGACTGCTCTGTTTTTTTTTTTTTTTTTTTTTTAATTATTTCCTTCCAAAAATAAAATACCATTAGTTTTACATCAGTAGAAATCATGATTTACCTTTAATTTGAAGCCATTTACTTAATATTTTTGCAATAAATATATTGCATATTTTGCTGCATATTTTAATACTTTTACTGCATATTATATGGCATATTTAGCGGTTTTTGCTGCATAAAAATCCGGGCTCTAGTTATAACGATAGAAATGGATCACACAATCTTATTTTTACTATCTATATGCAATGAAGACGCAAAAAAATGCTTTTTGAAATACATAAAAAAAAATAACTTGTTATAATACAAGAACTTGCTAAAAAAAAAAAGATTAAATTTACATATGATTAGCCTATTTTTTAGTGCCTGAAGGTAAATCGGTTGTTTGGAAACAGAAATTAAATATTTTTTAATAATAAAAATAATAAGAAACATTGACATAGATGCAAGGGGATTGATTGATAGATTGATTGGCATTATTTCTCTACTTCATATACCGGTACAGTACTTGAATAAGTTTTACTCTCTCTTACCTTATTATTATTATTATTTATTTTGAAATTCCTAACGGGATCCTCGTTTATTTATCTGACGTGCTTTCGTGCACGAAGACACACACCTCAAACCCTCTGGCCTTAGTCATCTACCGGCACCCCGTGAAGTTACATTATTTCCTATCTCTATTCTAGCTAATGAACTAATCATTATTTTTTTGGTTCCTTTTATCCAACTAGGGAGGATGTCCTAGTTTGAAGAGGGACTACCTCAGAATCGATTTCGAAAAATGTATCACTGAGAGGGGAACCCTCTTTACGGGATGTCACAGGAACTCACTCTCCTTTGTAGAATTCTTGAATTCTAAAATATAGACGGAAACTAAATATATATGGTGACCAAGCACAGAACATAACTTCAATTATCGAAGGTATGTGCTGTGCTACCATTCACACCAGATTTTTTTTTATTTAAAAAATAATAATAATATTATTTTAACAAATATAAGAATCATTTTTTCTAAGACTACTTTCTCTTACCTCTATATATGTTCATATATATAGAGAGAAAGTATTGGATTCATGTCAAAAATTCGATGTCGAGATTTTGATGGATATACACGTTTTGAGGTCCCCTGAGTCCAAAAAAGTGGTTTTCGCGACATGGTCTGTGCGTTGTGTGTGTGTGTGTGTGTTCAATTTTAAGCATGAAGGAATTAAGCTAGGAGGTCGAAATTTTATATTTAGGCTAGACACCCCTCCTAAAGCGTGAAAATAAGCTTTTGAACAAAATCGGCCAAAAAGTACTAGTACTTTACTGATGTACTTTTTCAGTTTTTTGCGTTTTTCACAAAATTCGCTGCAACGATTTTGTTTAAAATTCCATAAATGAACTATTTTTTAGATGCTCTTTAAAAAGTATATCAGTGAAATTTTTCGTGGAAATCGTTTGAAGTACACTTTACTGATATGGAAGCATTCGTAGCTCAGCGCCATCTATGAATCATCGCGTGGTCAAATTCGGAACTAAAGTGCTAAGAGCAACTAAATATATCTCGACACAAAAAATCTGGTGTGATCAGCACGGTGCACCGACGGGTAAGAGAAAGTTGTGTGCTGTGCGCCATCACACCAGATTTTTTTCCCGCCCCTGATATCTGCCGTCCGGGGCACATGCCCCCAATGCCCCTCCCTACGTATTTGTATTAATTGTGTGAAATGAGTTGTTCTCAGGCGCATGATAAAGAAAAAGGTAGGGGGGGAATAAAAGCGGGCGGCGCGGCTAGTATTAAAATATTACTAATTCACAAATATTTTCTCATCTGTGGTAATATTTCATACAAAAATTGACAGATAATAAAAAAAATATTATTTTTTTTTTGTTGAAAATCATCCAATTGTAAATATAATAAATATCCCAAAAATCAACGTGCTACTTGCAACATAAAGATTGAGAGAGGGAGAGTGTGGCTGTTGTTACATCATCAAGATAACCAAGAAAGAGAGAGGGGGGGAGATCTTTCTCTCTATATGCCGGTTGTTGACTGTCAGTGAGTGTAGTCTGTGTGCTTGCTGCTGCCTGCGTGCAGTCTGTCTGTCTGTCTGTGTGTGTCTATCATTTGTGTCTATGTAATGACTCCATCATCATGTGGAGACCTCAGGTCTTGTTGATTTGTTGTCTTTTTATTTGTTCAACGGGCGATGGATACGAGGATCATCTCGCGCCCTTTATCACAGCATCCAGGCCCCTCGAAATGGACCATTTCATGAGAGCTGTAAGTGGACATTTTGATGATTGATATTCATTTTCTAACTCTTGAGTGATCGTAAAAAGGTTGCATTTGACATTTAGAGCCATGATTCCAAAAATGCCATCAGCTCCAGATATAGAGAAAATTAAATTTTAATAGAAAATCAGGCCTATTCTCCAAACAAAAACGTTAACTTTTAACATCTTTAAACAACATTAATTCATTTTAACACTTGCTTGGCCCTCGGGGCCTGGTGTAGAGGCTAACCTCGTATACCAAACGTCGCGGATTCGGACCCAAGGCAGTCCGATGATTTTATTTAAGCCATTTGGATACCAGATGGCTTAAATAGAAATGCCTGAACTATATTAATTACAACGGTTATCGTCTAAAGTCTTAAATGGCCTAAGTTGCCGAAAAGACTGTGAATATTAAAAAAAAAAAAAAACACTTGTTGCCACAAATAGCTATTTTGTAAACAAAAACTTTACAGCCGAAGCGTTAACATTTAGTAAATAGTGTTAAAAATTAACGCCATGTCTAGGGAGTGCCTTTAATATTTTAACGTCGTATTTAAAATAAACATGGCGTCCTTAACCTAAAAAGTAAGGTTATGATTTTGATAGCTTTGAAATAAAAGCAACGCTGTTAAAACTTTATTTAGAGAATTGCATTTTTTAACGCTGATTCGTTTTTACAATAATTTTTACCACCCATTTGTTGATTTTAAATTTTAACGTCTGTTTGTAGAGAATAAACCTGATTGTTTTCTAAAGTGGCTCTTATTTTAAATTTTCTATATTTTTTATAAAGCGTAACCCCTTAAAAAGACATAGACATTTTGAGTTTTTATCCAACCTCTTTTATACTATGGAGGATGTCCTAGTTTGAGGAGGGACTCCCTCTGCTCCGACTCCTATCGAAGAGTGGGTGCAACACTGAGAGGGCACCTTCTTTTTAGGTGACTTCCATAGGACAGGATATCACAGCATCTTCCTCTCCCTTTCCCTGGGAGCCACCAAGGTGAGATACAATCACCGAAACAGGCGTTTGAGGATTTGTTTACATTAAATAAATATTTTTATTTACTTAAAAAAATCTCTCATGTCCAGGATTTGAACACGGATCTTCTTTGTCTATTTACTTATCCCATCACCAACACCAGAGACGTGCCTTCCAACATCTTTATTGGTAGGAAACCGACTAAATAAATCTGAAAAAATTTTTTGAATTTTAA
>JAKCPI010000256.1:0-27777 GCA_023213315.1 Euborellia annulipes
ATATAAATGGGGAATATTTTTAGTTTAGTTATGAAAAACTGCAAGAGACACAATGGCTCTTTTACGGGATATCTTTGGTGAACGAATTATTTCGCGTGCAAGTGATTTTAATTGGCCTCCGCGTTCACCAGATTTAACCGCTGCAGACTGTTTTCTTTGGGGTTATTTGAAAAGAAAAGTCTACATTAATAAGCCAAGAACCATCCAGCAATTAAAAAGCAATATACGCGACGAAATAAACAACATAACACCTGAAGTTTTGCGAAAGGTTATGGAAAATGTGTTGGAAAGAGCACGAATATGCGAGGCAGGAAATGGCCACCACTTGCGAGATATTATTTTTCATAACTAAACTAAAAATATTCCCCATTTATATACTGTACAAAAAAAAAATTTCATAATTATGAATTAAATAAAAAAGTTATAAGCAATTCAAACCCCTTCGTTCATTTTGGGCCACCCTGTATATACACAGGAAGTTTATTTCCTATTGCAGGTGTTAGGCAATTAATTCAATAAAGATGACTTTATTTTTTTGGTGAAAATTTTTATTCCATATACTTACATACATTTAGTTTCCAACACTACGGTACATTTGAATTCAAGATATATACCGGTAAAATTGATAAATATTGGAAAATATTTATATTTTTTTACCTATCAACAGACTTTTTCTCCCTTTTACTATGAAGTACAAGTGTACTTCAAAAGGTTTCAAGGGCAAAATGAGTCCACGGGGTTTAGAGTAGTTAGTAGCGGATTCGGACCCCAGGCAGTCCGATGATTTTATAAGGCATTTGGATACCAAATGGCTTAAATAGAATTGTCTGGACCCCCAATAGATATATTAAACATACGAGTTTCGTTAAAAATCTTAAATGGCCTAAGTTGCCGAAAAGACTGAATGAGAAAATAGTGTGAATATTTTTTTTACATCTTAAATTTTAAATTATCGGCTGAAACTAAATATATGTCGACACAAAAAATCTGGCGTGACAAGCACAGAACACAAGATTTTTTTTGTTTAGACACAAACATCAAATCTTTTTTTTTATTTATTTGCCCTTTAGCCGTAGGCTATCTGGCTACAAAAACTTGTTACAAAATCATACCTTCATTATACAAAACTTATCATAATGAAAACATTATGTATACAATAGTAACAAAAATTAAAAATAATATTAATACAATTAGATATTACTTCATGTACCCGAAAAAAGATATAAGGGTGTGCCGCCGGGAGTTTGTGGCGCCAAATCCGGGTCCAATCCTCCCCATGGCTAAATTTGCTTTCCAATTTAGTTCATATACCCGAATGCCGTGCTGTGGTCTAGTGGTAAGGGCACACTGAGCGCAGGGATCTGGTTCGACTCCCGGCGGCACACCCTTATATCTTTTTTCGGGTACATGAAGTAATATCTAATTATATAAATCTCCGTTTCGCGGCTTACCTACGCGATGTATATAATATCTTAAATATTATATATAATTTCTTATTTATAATAATATTAATACAAAAACAGGGCAAAAATCAAAGAAATATGAATACAATAACAAACCAATAACAAAAAATAGAAATACAATAACAATACAATACCAATACAATAACAAAACAACAAAAATACTATAACAATACCATAAAAATACAATAACAATACAATATCAAAAATAGAAATACAAAAACAATACAATAATAAACATAATACAATAACATCAAAAATTTACCTCTACGCACATGTATAAATAAAACAAAACTTCCTACTTTGTTTTATTTATTTATTTCCTCCATAATCCTGTAATTATTACTAACACTAAATAGAAAAGATAGGATTATATTTCTTTCTTTTTTTCTTCTTTCCATTCATTCTCAGTTGGTTACTCATCCCTCACACTTGGGTTATGAATTAAAATTTTCAAGAGCGATAGCTTCGGGTATAAAATTCCAGGTTAGGGAGAGAAAAGAGAGAGGGAGAGCAGAGACCCAGCTGTTGGTTTCGTTGCTCCTTTTTTTTTATTTCTTTGATCCTTTTCAAAGTACTCTCTCTCCTTTGGTGTGAGAGTTTGAGCAGGTGTCTCTCTCTCTCTCTCTCTCTCTCTCTTGGACTTACTTACTCTCTTATGCACATCAATATCTTCATATACGTGTGTGGGTTCCTTTTTTTTCTTCTCTTGAGTCACTTATCTTGTCACCTTGATTATGTTCTAAAAAAAAAAAGAAAAGAAGAAAAATCATCGCATACAACTCCCCAAATGGTTATTAGATGTTCAACATCTTTTCTGTCAACATAAATATTTGCTTCATCGGCGATTTGAAAAGACATTTTATTGCCTCTCTATTTGAAAAATATTATATTTTTTTTTTTAACAGGGTGTTTAAAAAAAACCACCCTTCTGTGGTACAGTAACAACCCACTAATTTTCGTTTCTGTAACTTTTCTCCTTCTGGAGTTATTTATTATTAATCCATTCAAAAATTGATTTAAAAAATAGGCAACGGAGCTGCAAAACTTTCCCGCTCTTAATTGGATTGTTATATAGCGATTATATCTCGATATATTCTATGAAATAACAAAGTTTGAAATAAAAGATTTATTTTTTTATGAACGAATTGTCATGAAGTTTGCTCCAGGTCTAGAGGCTATCGTCCTGATTTTTAGCACTGAGTTTCAAAAGATTTGGTTCAAAGGATGCTGAGAAAACAGTGTTTCGCAAGAATAATTTACCGCTCCCTGTGGTCCGATTCACTTCTAGTTTGAATACCTTCTTAAGTCTACTTGGCACTACAAAAATGTAAAACCTCATCCTAATCCGAGGAATAGTTTCAGAGATATAAGCAAAAAAAGCACATTAAAATATTCTTTGCATTTTTGTGGTCGTTATGACCTGAAATGTAAAGATATATAAAAAAAATTGAGAGGGAGGGGTTATATTTTTTACGATCATAATCTTCTTCCATCCTCGCCTTATTCCCGCAATGCGGACCTCTTTTTCCCTCGAATCCCACCTATCATACGTTTTTGCGATCGAGAAGGATAGAACAGGCCGGCCCGTCGCACGGTCTGACGCATGTTGAAAAGAGGAAGGAAGAGACAGACATCCAGTCTGTCCGAGCTCGGGCAGCTCGTGGCCGCCATCCACTTACCCACAAGGTGTAGGCCTCTGAGCAAATGCATTTGGGCAAAACTCGTTCGTTTAAAAGAACTTTAACTGAATGAGAGACTTTGTTTAAATAAAGAGTTCTTTATATTATAGCTTTTTTTTTCTTCCATCCTCATTCAGCATTAATTTTAGAACTCTTATATAAATATGAATGAATTGTCATGTCGAGTGGAGGTTACTAATCAGAGGATTAAGGCTGATCCGGGTTCTAATCTTGCTTCTTTCGATCATTTCATTTAAATTATTCGTCAGGGATAAAATAAAAGTATTTATATTTATTGTAAAATTTCGATGTAATGCTGCGAGTCACATAGATGTTTGCCATTATCAACTCATAAAGCTAGAAAATCTAAATTATGTCGTTTCTTCAAGACTAAACCCCGGATTCCTATGCCATTGCATATTCTATTACACCAATCATTCATACCACCTTGGTACAGTCAGCGCCACAAGTGCTTGAGGTCCTCGAGAGTGGATTCTTGAGCTTAGACAACCAAAAATGCTTGTCTTAAAAGTGGCTTTTCCCCTTCCTTGCATAGGTTCTCATTTGAGTTTGGGGGGGGAGGGCAGTAAAAGACTCGGGGGCATTTAATTTAGATGTCACAGAAGGGGCGTGGGCAGATTAAAAAATATAGTCTAAAAAAGGTTAAAAAAATAATACACTCTAATCACGTACTAAAGTAAAGTAAAAAAAAAAAAAAAGTAAAGTAAAAAGTGAAAAAAATATCGTTTAATTTTTGTTATTGTAGGTATTGTAATCATTTTTATCACGTGGATTTAGTACTGTAGCAATGTTGGTAACTAAAAAAGAGAAATTGACTTCATGTTACTGAACCCAGCGGGGCGACTTCCGGTTGTTTTTAGGTAAAATCTAACAAACGGAAAAATATTCCTATTCGTTTAAATTGCTCCCATTGAAACATTCTTCTTTCATTCTTCATTTTAAACTCATAAATAGGATAGGGGTCATATCCTATCTTACGACTATATATTGCAATATAATATTACACGTGTAAATATGATCGTGGCAATAGCTGTTTTAAATTCGGGGCAGCCGGCAAGTAAAATTAAGATGGGGGGGGGGGGGGGAAACAACATTCTCAAAGGGGGCGGTGAGAAGAATAAGGGGAATAGGTACCTACAATCGAATTTTCGTTTCTGGAGGTAAAAGCCCAAAATAAAACTTTAAAGATAATTAGGTTCATTAGGTCTCCAAAATTTTGGAAATTTATCACCTAATCTTTACCGGTATATACGAGTATATATATACTGTAGATATCCGAAGATAAGTTTTCTCGGGTTGAAGTCGCGTGTGATGTTGAGATTTACTCGACGTTTCGGCTATCTTTTTGGAGCCATTTTCAAGAGTATGGAATTAGGGAGGAATTGTTGAGGTAGTTTGTTTATATATACGTAGTAATCAAATTTCTTCAATATGGGAAGTTGGCTTGGAAATTAGAGAGGAAACGAAGGCTAGCAAGGAGGTCCAGGGGGCGAAAGACCCCCGGCCAAGCCGAAAGTCGCTTTACGGCTAGTATTTAATAAAAAATCTGCTGAAAATTTAGTATTTTCTTTGTTTTTTTCCTGTGTTGGTTTTTTTTATGTCTTTTTCGACATCGGAGGCCATTTAGACCCCGTCCTATTTATTTCAATTGATTGGTAGTTCAAATCAATTTCAATAAAATTTTATCGCACGTTGGTGGTTTTAAGACTGTTTTTCTTATTCAAAAAAAAAAAAAAAAAAAAAAAAAATGAAAAGATGCTGACTTTTAGAAGAAGAGGAGATATCAAGGGTAGATATCTGGTTTCAAAGTTTTATTACCATCTCTTTTCGTTGTAACAACGTAAAAGGTAACACTTTTTTTGCTCTCCTTTACCCTCCATGTGACGTAGTTCTCGTCGGCAAATGGGATTTAATTAGGATGATCTCTTCCTCAAAGGCAAGGCCAAACGAACGGTTAGATAACGTAATTAAGGAATGACCTTGAATTACGTTTCTCTACTATACTCTCGTAGGTCTTATGTAAAAAAAAAAAGTCATAGTCTAAGGAAAATACTTAAATAATAGAAAGGTAGTGTGTGAGTCGAAACAGGATCTCTTGGGAGATGAACAGACTCGTTTCCTGTCAAATTTTCTTCTATTAATCAGATAAAGTTTTTCTTTTTTTTTTTTTTTAAATCACCTCAGTCAATTTTAGAAGCGCTCCAAAGGAAAATCTTAATTTTATCAGACTTTTTTTTTGGGGAGGGGGGATTTTTCCTGTGGGCTTAGCACAGAGATAGAGATCTCGCCAGTTTATTTGGTTGGTTTGGTGGTGACGCATTCCACCACCTCACGTTCGTTTTCCAGCCAGAGTCAGACGAAACCAAAAATAAAGCTGTACCCCCCCCCACCCCTGACTTCCATAATTTTTGTATTTAAAATTTTTCCCAAATTCCTTTTCTCTCTTCAGTCTATTAGTGTCAGACCTGACACCTTGTAAACTCTTTCATGTGAAATAATACTGAGTTGGGTTCTTTCTCAGAAGGAGGCATCTCAAATAGAGTTGGATAATTTTTTGCCATGAGGTGGATTTGAACTCGAGGTGTTTTCAACTCAGGATTATAAGCTTAACTGCTTTATTCCCTCAGCTAATCGCCTCCTTTTCGTAAAGGATGAAAAAAATTCTAACTCAAAAAATATAAAATTAAAAAAAGTACATAATAAAATCTCCTTTAGTCAAATCCCCGCTTCCCTTCTATGGCCAAGAGGTTAAAGATAGAGCCAACCATTGTCTATTGATAATATAAGCCAAGTGATATGGGTTCAGATCAGCGATTTATTTAAATCATTTGGTAAAAAAATATATAGCCTGCTTTAATTATGCAAGTCTATATTGCCTCAGATGTCGAAGTCTAAATAAAAAAAATCATTTGGCAGAAGAACATTTCGGAAAAATAAAGCAACCCCTTTTGAGTTTTGAGCCATTTTGTTTATAAAATACATATTTCTAATAGACCTGAGTGAAATCTAATTTTTTTGAAATGGATACATGAGATCTAACACCCAAGGAGATTAAATAAAAATACTTTTATTTAATTAATTGATTGTCGACATTTCGGTCGTCTATCACGACCTTACTCAGAACCTATGATCATAAATATTTATTTTTTAACAAATTGTATAACATTTATAAATAAGAATATCATTTTTTTTTACAATATGATGAATGTACTTATAATTAATTGTTACAATAGAGGATGTTGAATATTATTACTTTCTCTTACCTCTATACCTATATGTTAATATATATAGAGAGAAAGTATTGGATTCATGTCGAAAATTCGATGTCGAGATTTTGATGAATATACACGTTTTGAGGTCCCCTGAATCCAAAAAAGTGGTTTTCCCGACATGGTCTGTCTGTCTGTGAACAAAATATCCCAAGAACGGAAAGAGCTACGAGGTTGGAATTTTATATTTAAGTTAGGCACTCTCTTGAAACGTGACAAGAAGCTTTTAAACAAAATCAGCCAAAGAGTACTAGTACTTTACTGATGTACTTTTTCAATTTTCTTTCGATTTTCTCAAAATTCCTTCTAACGATTTTGATTAAAATTCAAAAAATCAATTATTTTTTTAGATGCTCTTTCAAATGTTTTGCTCTCCAGAAATTGTTTGAAGCACACTTTACTCTTGTACTTCATAGGAAAGATAGTGAGAAATTGTTGCCATGGTAACAAAATATAAATATTTTTCTTTGTTTATAATTTAACACCTTGCATTCTAATATATCAGTGGAAACTAAATATATCACGACTCAAAAAATCTGGTGCAACCAGTCACAGCAGATTTTTTGAGTCATCTGATGGCTAGAACGAATTTATTTTCATGTAGATTTAATTATTATTAAACTTTTGGTAATGTGATATTTTCTTTATTTTTTAATGGGTAAAAAAAGGCCTTTAGAGAGAGAGAGAGAGTGAGTCGGCTGGTTGTCTTTTCCCATAGAGCAGTCAGCCAGACAGCCAGACAGCCACACACTCTCGCATTTATAGAGGTATATATTGAGAAGACTAATTAGTTAGAGGGGTGGAGTGAGTGAGTTTAGGAATGTTGGGGGCCCCCGGCGTTGCGGTCAGCCAAGGTCCTCTTTCTCTCTCCGTCTTCCTTCCTTCACTCCTGATACCGACACACACTCAGAGAGAGAGAGGGAATTTTTTTTTTTTTTTTTAAACATTCTCCCTGGTAATCATCAGGGATGCTCTTCTAATGAGTTCAAATGCCATTTGATGCACAGGGGTAGAAAACCTAAATTAGAAGCGAGTTTTTGATAAATAATATCAAAAGTTTTTGAATCATTTATTTATTTATAATAATTTTATATTTAAGTTAGGCACCTACTTGAAGCGTGAAAATAAGCTTTTAAACATAATCAGCCAAAAAGTACTAGTACTTTATTGATATACTTTCTTAGTTTATTTTTTCGATTTTCTCAAAATTCGCTCCAACGATTTTGATTAAAATTTAAAAATCAATTATTTTTTAAATGCTGTGTATATTCTCATTTTGCTCTCAAAATAATTTGAAGACCACTTTACTCTTTTATTTCATAGGAAAGAATACGAGGTTGACATAATATACCAGATTTTGGTTATTATAAATATTTTGGTGAAGATTCTAAAGAGTATGCCAAAAAGACAAGTCTTTGATAACAATAAATGTTCATAATAATTTGAATTAGAAGTCAAAATATTTTCCTCTTTAAAGAGTATCTAAAAAATAATAGATTTTTGAATTTTAATCAAAAGAGCGAATTTTAAGAAAGTCGAAAAAAACTGAAAAAGTACATCAGTAAAGTGCTAGTACTCTTTGGTCGATTTTGTTCAAAAGCTTCGTGTCACGTCCCATGGGGGTGCCTAACTTAAATATAAAATTTCAACCTCCTAGCTCTTTCCGTTCTTGAGATATTTTGTTCACAGACAGACAGCATGTCGCGACCTCAAAACGTGTATATCCGTCAAAATCTCGACATTCGAATTTTTGACATGAATTCAATACTTTCTCTCTCTATACCGAGTATATTAACATATATAGAGAAAGTAAAAATCAATTTTACCATCTTCTAAAATTAAAATCTCATTTATTTTCACATAGACCTAATAAAAGAGAGAAGTTTTGAATGTTTGTCAGCAATGCAAAGGGAAATGTCCGTTTTGGTGGATGCAAATGATATATAAACAGCAACGCACGCGAATATAGTCTACAATTTATATCTCAGACGATTATCACGTATTATGTGGATAATTTTCAAGAGTTTAAAGGAAAATAAAATTAGATACATTTATCACTTTAAAGTGTGAGCAAAATGTGTAAATTTACAACTATTATGTTAATATTACATCACTTGGCTGCACTCTAATCATCACCAAAACTCGCAATAAGTACATAGGTAAAGTACTAGTTCGGAGGGTGCCTAACTTAAATATAAAATTTCAACCTCCTAGCTCATTTCCTTCATGGTCACAAATGTCCACACACACACACACACACACAACACACACACACAAACCATTTCGCGAAAACCACTTTTTTGGATTCAGGGGACCTCAAAACGTGTATCTCCTTCAAAATCTCGACATCGAATTTTTGACATGAATCCAATACTTTCTCTCTCTATATATTAACATATATAGGTAAGAAAAAGTAAAAATACAAGTATGTATGCTTGACCTTTAGTTACTCCGGATTAAAACAATGTCTACGAAAGACATGTCTTCAATGAGAAGTCCAAGAGAGCAATGAACTTACTTTGAAAAAACTTAGCACACATCACACAACTTTCTCTTAACTTCGGTATTTGAAAGTTGTGTGCTGTGCTTGTCACACCAGATTTTAGTGTCGATTGGTATTGATTTTATTCAAAAGCTTCCTGTTGCATGCCAGGGGTATCTAACTTAAATATCATATTTCAACTTCATAACTCATTTCTTTCTTTTTCCTAAACCATTTCGTTTGCGGAACTATTTTTGAAATGAATGCAATTCTTTCTTGTATATTGTAAAGTGCAAGTAAAAATAGACAACGAGAGGGTAAAAAAGAAAACGATGCTCAAAAGAGGCTGCGCAGCTAGTTACTTATATTTTTGTATTCTATTAAATACATAGTAGTAAATGGCACAGTATAACTTTTTTATATATGCCCTCGAGCTTGGCGTAGTTGGTAGCGCGCCTGCCTTGTATACCAAGGGTCGAGAGTTCGGATCCCAGGCAGTCCGATGATTTTATTTAAGGCAATTTGGATACCAAATGGCTTAAATAAGAATGCCTGGACCCCTAATATGTATATTAATTAATAACGAGTATCGTATAAAGTCTTATATGGCCTAAGTTGAGAAAAGACTGTGTGTATGTGGGTGTGAAATGAGTGTGAATGGGAAAAAGTATATATGTATATATTATCACGTTATTAAATAGAAATCCCCTTCAGGATATATAGATAGCTCTGAAAGACGACGGGTCGTCAATAATAAATTCAAATTTTTTTTTTTATTATATTTTTGTTTATTTTTGTTAAAGTTTGCTAAAAAAATAAAATTATCTAGTATTTATTCAATAAAATAAACATCAAATGGCACCTTGAGTGAAATGTCACCACGACCCAAGGCTCTATGACGTCATATTTTATTTTTTATATAATCAAAAGAAAGATATGAAATTTGTTGGATTTTCGTTTAATAATATTTGGCTTTTTTTAGGTAAGAGATTACAACTCTGAATATGTCACGCAAGGGCAAAAAAAAGCTTTTCGTTAAGCCATAGAAATCCCCAATAGCTACAAAATAAAATAATTCTCCAGTTTATTTGCCACTGGAGCTTCGTGTACTTAGCCACTCACCAAACCCAAAATGGTATCTAGGCTCTTTCCCTCTTTACTCCCTTAAAAAACATCAATCGGCCACCACAGTCACCAACTAACCGATATAATCTTTTTCTGGAACCCGACTAATAAAAATTTTTATTTCAAAACTCATTAATATGAGAATAAAAAACGAATTTTATATTCGAAGAAAGGATTGGGCGATAATTTTGGAAATAAGTCTGAAGATCCGATTGCTTGGGAAACTGCCCAGGATTTCCGATCTGGATCGAAATTTTCTTTTTTTTTGGGGGGGAGGATCTTGGATCTGAATTGCGATCAATTCGAAAGGGAGAGAATTTAAGGATTTGAATCGATCGATTGCTCTCTGGATACTAGGGCCGGAAAGCTAATCCTTTTCAGATTACCAATCCTGGATTTTTGCGATCCTTTTCAAAGGATTGCCAATTTTTTTAACCCTCTTCGGCTACTGAGGTCATTTAGGGATATAACTTTATTATATAAATTGTTAAAATACATATTATCGATGGCTTCCGGAGGACGTTCAAGGATTGTCAATTTCTTTAAAACTTTTATAAATCTTTCATCCATGTACAAATTAGGCCGAAAAAATATATTTTAATTCAGCAAATTTATTAGAAACTGTATTGCAGATCCAGATAGGATTTCCGGATCCCGGTTCTGAATTTGCAGATCCTTTTTCTAAATCAGATCGCCCCATGCTTGCCGGATTGGATCGCTAATCCCTTTGCAGCAGCCGGAGTTACAAAAATAAAGAGGTCCAGAAGAAGAGGGGCGGGGGGGGGGCGGAGAACCAATTTCATTTCAAGTACATTTCTCTCTCTTTAAAAAGATAGAATAGTTTTGCTTGGGAAACTGAAAAGGTAACACGGAAAGAACACCTGGAGAATAAATAAATAAATAAATAAAGGTGAGTGGATTCTCTTTCCATATAGTCAAAGGAGTTTTTTTTTTTTTATGACGTGTTGAATCTTTCTTTCAGTAAGTGAGAAAATAAACCAACAAAGTTATTATTTGTGAGTGTGGGACCGCCCTTAGAGGCCAATGCATTGAATTTTATACTACGCCGCCTACTACTTTGTATTTAATAGAATACTCCGCAGCATCACAAACCATTTGTATGTCTTCGGAGTTAAAACTTTGCAGTATATTTATTTAGTGAAATTTAAGCAATCAGAGTGTGAAAGGGGAATGAGGCGGGCTATTATTTATCCGTTGGATCCTTTAAGGGTGTCAGTTAAGAGAAACGCAACCCCCCCCCCCCCCCCAACAACATGAACCAGGAATGCAATAACAATCTCCCTCTCTCTAATACAAAATGAATGCACTGCTGCGCTTGATGGTATCAACTAAACGATCCATCAGACACGAATCATTCATAAACATTCCATTGGGCGCTATTTCCCTTAAAATTTTACATAATTTATTATCTATCCCATCCAACCCTTCACCCATAAATTCAATTAAAACATCATTTCATCTTAAAATTAGTCCCAAGAGAGGGTGGGAGAAATTGTAATTCGCTCTTTGCAATTAAATATGTAAGAAATAAGAGTAGCCTGTGTTGGAATATTAAATAAATACATTTTTTGTATAGCTATATAATTAATAGTCTGTTTGAAATCTTTGTGGTTGGGGTATCTCATTTTTTATTTTCACTAGCCGCGCCACACGCCTTCGGTAGGCTTCGCCTTTTCTTTTCTATCTAATCCCTAGAAGATCCTCTTTGAGCATATAAAAATTCGTTTCAAAATTACAACTGGAGATAGTCCAAACAAAGCGTGATAGACAAACCAAACAAACATTAGCGAATTATCATTACTATATATAAAGTGCTAGCCACTCCCTTCCATGTATGTGCCTGTTCTGAGGAAGTGGAGCCAGGGAGGGAAATTTAAAACTTTAAAATTTTGCAATTGCTATCCGAAGGCGAGCAAGGGAGTCCAGGGGGCGTAGCCCTTTGGCATGTGGAAAAGCACGCCGAAGGCAAACTGGTCGCATCAGTACTTATTACTTTAGAGGAATTGGAGTAGGCAATGGGCTAAGCTGAGGTCTGAAGTCTCAACACGGCTCGGGTTCGAATCCAGCTTGCCGCAAATAATTCAAACATCCTGTCTAAGTCTCCTTCAACCACAGGTTGACAGAGGCGTACCGAGGCAGTTGGGGGCCTGGGGCGGCACTAGAAGAGGGGGCCTTTATACATTTTGTACCAAGAGGTGTAGGCTTATATTGAATTTTTTTTTTTTTTTTGGGGGGGGGTGCTCATCTTTAAATATCCCTCTCCTCCATACACAAAAATATTTTTAAAATACCGTATATCCCTGAACCTCAAGGGGCCAGAGCCTCTCAAAGAGAAATTTTCATTAAATTTTGTTTTTTTTTTTTTATCCAAATTTTTCCGTTTTTAATTGAGCCCTGAGAGCCCCGGGGCCTCTCAAAGAGAAATTTTTATTAAATTTTTTTTTTATAAATATTTAGGGGCCTAGGGGGGCGGACAGCTCCCTCCGCCCCCCCCCCCCTCGATACGCGACTGCAGGTTGAAAAATGGGTGCGATACCCTTCGAACTCACAAAATATAGCTTTTGAATAAAATTAGTATTTTACTGATTTTTTTCTTTAGCTTGGCAATTTTTCTCCATTTACTATTTTCGTTTTTACAAATTTAGGCCTACTTCAGATTTTTTTTTTTAAATCCCAAGTTTAATTTTAGCAAATACATTTTCTAAAAAGTAAAATGTCATCATCCCCTTCAAAAGAAGGGATTTTCTCTTGAATATTTCAGCGAGATTAAAGTGAGGGGAGAGAGAGAGAGAGGGTAGCTTATAAAAAATTTATATATACAATATGTATGAATAAATGGCACCATTTGGCATCAAAAAAAAAAAAAATCTCCATCAGGTGTGCAAGTAAATAAAAAATAAAAGTAAAAATGCGTATTTATAAGTGAGAGAGGGGATTTTTTTTTCGTTTAGAATTTAAAAATATTTCTACATATTTATCAATATCTGTTTTTCGGGTTGAACATTTTAGAGAAATTTTTTTTTTTTAATAATAAAGATTCTCCGTATATATCAATAAAATAGATTACAGTTACTAAATTTATCATTTTCAATAATTTTCAAGGCACATATTAAGGCGGCTACACAATGTATGTTCACACTTGACAAGCATGCATGTGCAATCTTTTTGTACGGGCATCGCACAAGCATGCTTGTGCAAGCACCAGCTTATGCCGAAAATTAACCTAAAAATGTCAAAAATGGAAGCAAGGGCGGATCCAGAGGTGTTTTTCGGGGGGGGGGGTAATCTGGTGTGACCCGTCGCACAGCACACTATTTTTTCTTAATTTCGGTAATTTAAAGGCGCATTCTGTACTTGTTTGCCAGAATATAAATACAAATCTAATATTTTAAGTATTGAAATTTTAAAAATTTTTAAAATTAATATATATTAAATAAATATCAAATGTCAAGACGTCTATAAAATGGCGGAGAGTTTCGCTTGCGCAAATATGCTTGTACATGAATAAAACTCAATCGAGCATCAAGCGGCTTGCACAATTAAAATGCTTGCGCAATATTCTCCTGCAGACGCTTCAGTTTGCTTGTACAAAATGGCGATTGCACGTGCATGCCTTTAAAAAAGAAAGAAACCTCTCTCCCGAATCAACCAACAGGTCTCTCTCTACCTTCACTAATTATTATTTTATTTAATTAAAAAATCTTCTTGTGAGGTCATTTTAATATAATATTTGTAAAAAAAAATAATAATCTGTTGTCACTTTACGGCAGATTTTATTACACACACTTCACGGTTTCATTTTTTTTCAACTAAAGATATTTAACATTTTTATTTTTATGTTCATACGTCGTTGCTTAATTAAAAACAAAAAGTAAATACTATATCTATACTAGCTGCACAACTTGACAAATATACTTACTTAAGGGCAAGTAGTTGTGACCTACAAATTTGTAACTCTAAAACTTTGGCTTTATAGAAACTTTTTTTTTTTATATAAATAAATATAGAAATTTTCTTTTGTAATTAATTTTTAGAAAATAAATAAAATATTATAGTTGTGGCTGTTAAGTTGTATCAAGGAAGGGTTCAATTCAATCTATTTAAGGTCTTTTTCGGCAACGAAGGCCATTTAGACCCCGTCTCTAATTATTTCAATCTATTGGTTGCCAATTAAGTTGAAATAAATTGCCGAATGAGACGGGATGCGAACCCGCAACCCTTGGTACAGAAAGCCAGCACTCTAATCCCTACACCAAGGCCCGAGAGCCTATCAAAGAAGGGCTGCGAAAGCAGAGATTGGCAGCCAAATTATTTTTCTTTAAATATTTCATTGGGCCGATGTTTCGGTCTCGATAGAGACCATCTTCAGGGCTCAATAAGTGTCAAGAAAGTATATATATTTTGCATTAGGCAGCTGTAAGTACTTATGCTCATTAGGTGTACTCTTTGTGCTCTGAAGTTGGCCTCTATCGAGACTGAAACGTCGGCCCAATAAAATATAAAAAAAAAAAAAATTGGCAGCTAGTTCACCCTTCCTTGATCAAGAAAATATTTTTATGAAAATTTAAAATTCTTTTTTTTTGTAAACTATAAGTGAAAAAATCAAATATTAAATTAGTAAATTGTTTTAAAAAAATATCGGAGAAAATAGTCTAAAGAGTAACGTTGACAGTAGACAAGCTCTCTGATTGGTTAGGCAGCCACGATCTTCGCTTTTTATCCGCTTTGAGAGCAAAATCTATTTGGTCTATACCCTTGACCTATGACTCAGAGGTAGAGAATTGACTTCTGATACCAAAGGTCAAGAGTTCGCATCCCGTCCTAGGCGATAAAAATGATTTCAATTGAATTTAGGATACCCCCGGGTTGTCTAAATGGCCTCCGATGCCGAAAAAGACGTTAAACCGAATTTAAAAATCTCTCCTTGCCATCCCAGGAGTGGAGGAAAGCTACGCCAATGAGTTTTTCTGAAATTCGCTGCCCACCCCTAAAATCTAATTTTTGTCCAAATCATAAAGAATATATTCAGAACTCCCATCGGGATTGATAGTGCAATAAATATGGTCGAGTCACATCACATCAACAGATAGAGAATCTCGCCAAGTTTGTTTTCTTCTTTCTAAAAGAAAAGAGACTCGCTACTAGATCTCTTCTCTCCAATCTGTGTGTTAGTGATTTATTTATTACCTGATTTTCTATTCTTAACGGATGCTACTTCGATCGATTCTTTCTTTCACTAACCAAATCACTTTTCGACAACATCAGCTTGTTAAACATTGTTTATTGTTGTTGTTTTTAATTATACTGTATTTTTACCATAATGAAATTCGAATCCCTAGAAATACCTTTGGGAGGCTCGCTGGTGTAGCGGGCTAGGGTGTCGGCTTCTACAAAGAAGATCCCTGTTCAAATCCTGGGCGTTCAGGATTTTTTCATTAAATAAAAACATTTATTATTACCCCCCCCCCCCTAGATTTGAAAAAAATACTTTTTTTCTAAAAAAAAAATTATTTTAATGTAAAATTTTAAAAATTAATACTTAAAAATTCGATTTGTATTTATATTCTGGCAAACAAGTACAGAATGCGCCTTTAAATTACCGAAATTAAGAAAAAATTGTGTGTTGTGCGACCAGTCACACCAGATTACCCCCCCCCCCCGAGAAACACCTCTGGATCCGCCCTTGATAGGAATTTCAAATAATAATAATAGAAATACCTTTAAGTGACGCCACAGTGAATTCTTTGGTAGTTGGTCAATTTGGTTGTCTACCTTCTAGGCACCTAAACTAGGAGCTTTGATTATTTCTTAAGAAAATCTATGGAAGTTTTTCTTCAGACTTTCAAGTCTAATCTCAACAGGAATCTTCTCAGTTCCCGCAGTTGAGTTCCCCTTTTATGATTCTCCTTTTGTCTTTATTTTCTTCCTGGCTGTATGTGACCACTGGCCTTTATAGGTCTTCGGACCTTATGCACCTATTCCAAAAAAAAAAAAAAAAAAAATTAAAATGAGTTTGTGTTTGATTGGGCAAATCACGCCACCTGGACTCAAACCAGGACTCTCGTGGCGGTCTATTTTTTTCTATGTAGATCCTGAATTAATGTATTTATTCCTTAAAAAGCATTACTATTTTATTATATTTGTATGAAATATGAAATTAATTTTTATTACTTTCTCTTAGCCTATATATGAAATATATAGGAGAGAAAGTATTGCGATCATGTCAAAAATTCGATGTCGAGATTTTGATGGATATACATGTTTTGAGGTCCCCTGAGTCCAAAAAAGTGGGTCCCGCAAATTGGTCTGTGTGTGTGTGTGTGTATGTGTGTGTGTGTGTGTGTGCGTCTGTGTGTGTGGACAGATTTTTAGCATGAAGGAGTTGAGCTAGCGGATTGAAATTTTATATTTAACTTAGGTACCTTCCCACACGCTCAAAATAAGCTTTTGAACAAAATCGGTCAAAAAGTACTAGTACTTTACTGATGTACTTTTTCAGTTTTTTTCGATTTTCTCAAAATTCCCTCCAAGGATTTTTTTAAAATTCATAAATCAACTATTTTTTAGATGCTCTTTAAAATGTATATTCTCATTTTGCCGTTGAAATCTTCTGAAGACCACTTTACTCTTGTTCTTCATAGGAAAGATAGAAATGGTTGCCATGGTAACGGAATTTAAATCTTTTTCTTTTTATTAGATTAAAAATCAATTATTATTTAAATTCCCATTTTTTTTAAATTTATTTGTGTCTTTAATTGTTTCAAAGAAAACATATATGTCTCTCTCTCACTTGCAAACATTATCGTCTCTCTCTACTCTTTTTATTAAATTCCCTTTCCACCTTATCTTCGCATAGGAACAATGTTAATTTCCTATAGGGATTTGTATGTTAATTTCGATTCAAAAGGGGGTCCCCTTTAGAACTTTTAGGCATTTAAAATTTTTTTTCCAATTCTTATGAAATTTTGTATTTATTTACGATTCTATATTGTGTATAAAATGTCCAAATATGAGATTAAAATTTTGAAAAATAACCATAGTTTATTTGAAGCAGTCAACATTTAAAATGCAAGTTTGAAACTAAGGTGCTATCGGAAACTAAATATATCTCGACACAAAAAATCTGGTGTGACCAGCACAGTGGGCAACTTTCTCTTACCGAAGGGTAAGAGAAAGTTGTGTGCTGTGCGCCAGTCACACCAGATTTTTTTTCTTGTTTAATATTAGTTTTATTTTATTTTTTATACAACATGATCGCTTTTCCACTTGTCTCTGTCTATCTTTGTTCTTTTTAATTAAACTTTCTCTTTTTAACAATGATATTTATATTTTTATTTTTTTGTTAAAAATGAAACAAATCTCTCATATATGTTCGTTATATAAATTGAAAAAAAAAAATCTTTTTTACTTTTTTATTTATATTTTTATCGATAGTCAGTGACGGGTGTCGGATCATTGCGTTAAAATTAAATAGAGAAAAAATAAAAAAATTGTTTTCTTCTTTACATTTGCTAATTTTTGGTTGTCTGTATCTTGCATCATTCCATTTATTTGTATAACGAAATCGATCAACTTAAAATTTGAATTTTATTTATTTAACCCGCCATCATAAATATTCGTTCACTTTTTAAATTGAATCAAAACGTCGAAGAGAGTCCTTCATAAAATCAATTTTGTGCTTGTTTATGTATTTTGCTTAAACTTAAACATTGTACACACCAAATTGGAAAATCAATCGATCAATCAGTCAAGAGAGATTGATGGAAAAGTATCATAACTTCATTGTCTCTTCTTTTTTTTTTTTTTTCTTAAGCTTATTTATTTTTAAAGTATCTTTTTTTTTAATCCCTCCCCTAACGAGCCTCCTTCTATGCAAAGAGTATAATGTTTTAATTAATTAATTTAATCCTTTCTTAATTGATTCTTTAAATAGGCTATATTCTTTTTTTATCAAAAAGCGCTCTCCCTTGAGGCTAATAAATAATTAGGATATTTATTTTTACTGGAAAATTAAATCCTCTTTTTTTAATAATGATGTAATAATAAAATGCGTCATTTTTAACAAAGGGACATTATTTAATTATAATATTATTATTATTTAATTATACATTAGATTGTATTTTATTAAATTACTATATTCCACCCTGTGGCCGAGAGGTTGGCAAGTGTCAATTGATAGTCCAAGCAACGGGGCGCGAGTTCGGATCCCAATCAGTCAGATGAATATTTATTTAAATCATTTAGATAGCAAATTGTATAAATAAATGTGCCTGAACCCGAATATATAGGCCTATATCGTATGAAAATAGTGGGTATTGTTGGCAAACGGAAAAATTCTAACACACAGACGGGAAATGATCACTTTTTGGTACAGACCCTCTTAATTTTTGCTTTTTTTTATCTTATAAGAATGGAGAAGTATTTCGTCATGTTCCATCTCCTCAAAAAGACAATTCAGTAATAATATTTTACGTCTACTCAACTGTCTTTTCAAACTCATTCTATAGTAAAAACACAAACTTGCTTTATTTTAGAACAATGTGACTACGATGAAAATTAATGAAAAATAAACAAATCGTACCCGATCAGAGCAAAATGGTATCAACGATAATCGTGGGGGTCGCACCGAGGAAAACGTAGCTTTAACAGCCGTATAAGACAAAAGGAAATAAAAAAGCTGGTGTGACTGTCGCACAGCACACAACTTTCTCTTACCTTATCTAATCGAAAGTTGTGTTCTATGTTAATAGGAGAATTAAATTCACAAGGTTTTCTGTTTCAATAATATATTAATTTGATATTAACACTTGATGCGCATTTCGACACCATATGTGTCATTTTCAGTCGCATCAAGTGTTAATATCAAATTAATATATTATTGAAACAGAAAACCTTGTGAATTTAATTCTCCTATTAAATCATAATGTTTCAACTAGAGCCAACGGTTACCAGTTTAAAATTAATTGTGTTCTGTGCTTGTCACACCAGATTTTTTGTGTCGTCATATATTTAGTTTCCACCGATGTATTAGAATTCAAGATGATTTTTTTTTTTTTTAACTCACACTTTTTTCTCATTCACACTCACATTCACACAGTCTTTTCGGCAACTTATGCCATATAAGACTTTGACGATAACCTTTATATTTTTTATAATATCTATTGGGGGTCCAGGCATTCTTATTTAAGCCATTTGGTATTCAAATGGCTTTAATAAAATCATTGGATTGTCTGGGGTCCGAACCCGCGACGTTCGGTATAGAAGGTAGGCACGCTACCAACTAGACCAAACCCGTAGGCAATTCAAGATGTAAAATTTATAAGTATGGGAAAATATTTATATTTTGTCACCATGGCAACCATTTCTCCAATCTTTCCTATGAAGTACAAGGGTAAAGTGGGCTTCAAAAGATTTCAATGGCAAAATGAGAATATAGACCTTTAAAGAGCATTTAAAAAATAATTGATTTTTGATTTTTAATCAAAATCTTTGGAGCGAATTTTGGGAAAATCAAAAAAACAGAAAAACTGAAAAAGTGTATCAGTTAAGTTCTAGTACTCGTTGGCCGATTTTATTCAAAAGCGTAGTGTCACGTCCCAGGGGGGTACCTTACTTAAATATTAAATTTCAATCTCCTAGCTCTTTTCGTTCTTGAGATATTTTGCTCACAGACAGAACAGACCATGTCGTGAAAACCTTTTTTGAATTCAGGGGACCTCAAAACGTGTATATCCATCAAAATCACGACATCGAATTTTTGACATGAATCCAATACTTTCTCTCTATTTTATAACATATATAAATAAGAGAAAGTAACAAACTACAGGCTCAAATGATTTCTGCTATTAACTCTAAAAGTTATTGAAAAAATTAATCCATTAATAATAAATAACAGCGTCAGAAGCAATGTTACATGTGAGTTGATCTCGCCCATTTGATGAATGACTATAATTGCTATTGATTTAAAAGGGGTAACACAAAAAAACATTAACTCTCTTACGAATTTTATTATAAGGGTTAAGTCATGAATGCGGTGCATAAATCTTGAAATAAGTTTAGTCTTGTTTATAAAAAAGAGTCATCCATCATTTATTTAAAATTTTTTAAATATTTACAAAAAAAAAAAAAAAACTTTAAATTTTAGATCCTTTTAAAGTGTGAATATTTGAATATAAATGATGGGATGTTTTGTTTATATTTTTTTCCTTTTTAACTTCCCTTCCCTTCCCCCTCTCTCTTTTACCAAAATGTCTCTCTCTATAAAAGAAGAAAGAGAGAGAAAGTCTTTCTCTTATAATGAATGAATATTTAAATACCCAGACAAAAGAAAGAAAATTCCTTCATTATTTCTAATGGTATCATTTATCTATCTTCTATCTAAATCATAGTTCCTCAACGTTATTTTGCTCACAGGAAGGCTATGCACTCCCTTTCAGGTCTATTCTCTAAAAACAGGCGTTAATATTTAAAATAAACGAATTGGTGTTAAAAAGTAAAGTAAGCGTTAAAAAATGCTATTCAAAATCACTTCCTTGCCTCAAAACTATTCTGTAAAAAAAAAATTTAAAGCCAAAGCGTTAACATTTAGTAAATAGTGTTGAAAATTAATGCCATGTCTAGGGGGTGCCTTTAATATTTTAACGTCTTGTTTAAAATAAACATGGCGTCCTTAACTTAAAAAGTAAGGTTATGATTTTGATAGCTTTGAAATAAAAGCAACATGTTAACGTCGCTGTTAAAACTGTTGTTTAGAAAATAGCATTTTTTTAACGCTGATTGTTTCTTCATTAATTTTTAACACCCATTTGTTTATTTTAAATTTTAACGCCTGTTTTTTGAGAATAGACCTGCTTGTGAGTTTAAAATGAAGAATGAAAGAAAAATGTTTCAATAGGGGCAATTCAAATGCATAGGAATATTTCTATTAACATTCAAAAGATATAAATTTATGAGAAGGTTGAATTTTATGCATTTTAACGAGTTTATTAATATCAGGCTAGATTTTACTTAAAAACAACCGGAAGTCGCCCCGCTACGTTTAGTAATATGAAGCCAATTTCTCTCTTTAGTTACCAACCTTGCTACAGTACTAATTCTACTTGATAAAAATGATTACATTACCTACAATAACAAAAATTAAACGATATTAATTTTTACATTAACAATTACGATTAATATCTAATTATATATAAGCTATCTATGATACTAAAATATCTTATTTGCCCTTTTTGAGAGATCTAGTATGTGGGATAAATAACTTTGTTCTATCCTGTTTAGTTGACAATTAGATGAGACATGAAAAATTTTATTAAAAAAAATAAAATTATATAATATAATTTTGGCTAGATAATCTCTCTTTGTACGGATAGCATTACATGATGTAACCATCAAATGAATCATAAAATAAATAAAGAGAGAGATTATTATATAAAATAATTATTTTAAAATTTATAAAATATATTCCGGGTAGAAAAATCTTAAACGACCCCGAAGGATTCTATGAAAAATCTTAAATCTGACTCTCCAGGATATTTAAAGGAAAGTGATTGATTATGATCTATTTAAGATTTTACTAATTACAAATCTGGTGTGACTGGTGGCACAGCACACAACCTTCTCTTATTATACCCTCAGCTTATTATCACCCCTTGGATAAAGTTGCAACGAGAAAACTCGCTTAGGTTGGGGAAACATCACTAAAAAAATTAGACAAAATTAGTTAACAAAACAAAAATTTATTTACGATTTTATTATAACAATGGATTGAGTTTACCGGTCGCGGGCTTCGCAACCACGCCGGCATAGGGTGTACAAGAGTATCTGCTGAGTCGCTTGTTTGAGACAGCCAAAAGCATTGAATTAATTAATATTTTATTAGATATTGCCAGATTATATTTTAATAGAAAATGATTATTGAGAGTTTATAGTTTATATGCGAATTTAGTTGAATGTAATGGGAAAAGGGAAAAACATGGTCGAACTCATCTGTAGTAGATGCAGCATCCGGTGGGTCCAGGCTGGAACACGTCTGTCCTTGGTCAGCAGGATTGTTTCAGAGGCCCAACAGCCACGGTGAGGCGATTTGCGAGGACCCCGCATTTAATAATCACAAGCGCATCTTCCTCTGGATAATGGTCCAGGGAGATTTTTAGGGAGAGCCACAGTACTGGGTGGATGCTTGGAGGGCAAGCCTCATAAGAAAACATTATAATGATGGGCCAAGATCTGGCACCTATGATGTGTATGGCTTGGCGTCCGGAAGGTGAGTAATTTAAGAGAGCGCCCCGTGGGTTTGCATAGGCTTGTCGGGGGCCTCTTTGTTTACTCCACGGATTCGTCGAAAAAAATTAATTAATTTAAATGATAATAAATTTGATATTTTCCCTTTATTGAAAATATTAAAATTAAATAAATTGAAATTATCAAATTTGAATTTAGGCATTTAGAAAAAAATTCAATAAATATTTGCAAATAAAGAAATTTTCTGATCCAGGACTATCATCTCTGGCATTCAATGCTTTTGATTATAAAATACTAAAATACTAAATAACTAAAAATAAATATAAATGATATGAAATTAATTTAAAAAAAATCATCATTAAAATTTATATCATTTAAAGAGAGTGAAGGGGGGGTGGTCAAGGGATAAGCTCAAATGGCTTTGACCATTATATCCCCGACGAGAAAAGAAAAAAAATTTTTTTGATAAAAAAATTTTTTTTTTTTTAATTACATTATGAATTATTAATTGTTAATCGACCTTAGTCGTAACGTAAGAAACTTTTTGCCAGTTGGTACGAATTTATCAAAATCGTAGACACTTTTTTTTATGGATAATTCATCCTTAGGAAAAGTAAGACGCACACGACATAGATGCTTCATTTATTTTCAACCTAACTGAAACTCAATTATCAAATTCACCTACTAAAATCATAAAAGAACAAATGAATCAACTTGCGGACAATATCAACGCGACGCTGATCATCTCCGGTTACTTACACAAAAATCAGGCTTTTCACTCACGGTCATCTGTGTAACAAAATATCACCTCCTAAAACTACCACGAAGAATATATGGTGGGCCCTTGTTTGGTCAGACTCCCGTCTCTGGGGTAGTCTGCCGAGCTCCAAATTATTAATTCAAACTCCCTTAACTACCACGAAGAATATAAGGTGGGCCCTTGTGTGGCCAGACTCCCGTCTCTGGGGTAGCCTGCCGAGCTCCAAATTATAAAGAATTGTTTGATGTGATCATCCCTGGCTAAGACACTCAATGGTGGAGGCTTGCCTAGATCAACAATCAAAATATATTAATTGTGGGTCAAAGCCCAAGTGAGCATTGCTCAAGAATATTTATTTACCATGATATTTGTTCACGATGCCGGGCTTATTTACCATAATAAGAGTGAAGCTCGTAAAGAATAATGCTACGTACACATTTTCTATCATCCCACAAACCGACCATCCAAACTTCTAAGACAATAATAAGATTCTTCGATTTCTCTCATAACAATTAAAAATCAAATAAACTCCACATGGAAGGACGTTGCCTTCGAATCTCGATAGAATTCGGTATATTACATTTAAAATTTTTTTGAAAATTATATTAGAGTCGGTCATTTGGATAATTGTTCGTACCGCTAGCAAAAACTTACTTATCTTCATTTGCAAATATATAAAAATTAATACAATTAAATAATAATAATTTATGCTCAAGGCATTTAAAACAACAACACTTATAAGATGCTTAAAAAAAAACTACACTACACTTTGGCACTTCACTTATGGGCAGAGAAGGGGTAGTGTCTTCGCATATTTATTTGATTTATTTTATTTTTTTTTAAATTATATTACTAAGGTGTAATATTTTGATTGTTTGTTTTGATCTATCGATACTTAATTTGACTGGCAAAAATTTTATTTAAAATTTTTTTTTTATAAATTCAATACACTTTGGCAAGATCGTTCATTTATTCATTTTTATTTATTTATTTATTTTTTTTTTTACTAAGGTGTAATAGTATTTTATGTTTGATTTATTTGATTTGATCTATAGATCAATATCGAATTTGACTGGCAAATATTTTATTTTTATTTTAATATAAATACGTGCACTTGGCAAGAACGTTCATTTATTTATTTTATTTATTGAATATTTTAACTTGCGTTCAATTTCAAAAAATTTTTTTTTTTTTATTTTTATAGTTAATTAATATTATTTTATAAAAGATTTATCTCAGCCAAAAACATCGGAGATGCAAAAAGGGGCGCCTCGCATTATTTTTGCCTAGCGTCGAGGTGAAATCAAAAAAATGCGCCTCGCTTTTCTGATTTATATAAAAGCGAGGAAATATTTTCACTTAAATAAAACCCCTACAGAATTTTATTTGTTTCATATATCCTCGCTTTTATATAAATCAGAAAAGCGAGGCGCATTTTTTTGATTTCACCTCGACGCTAGGCAAAAATAATGCGAGGCGCCCCTTTTTGCATCTCCGATGTTTTTTGGCTGAGATTTCACTTCTTTTTGTGAAATATTACATGAAAATATTATTTATTAATTTTTGTTTATTAAATATTAAGTTATCCCATGAATAGATCTTTTAATATGCATTCCAAACAGTAAAAATTAAATACATCGTTTGGTATCCATTCGAAATGATAAACATAGGATTTCACCAAATTTTATAAAATTTTAGGATTTTTATTTTTGTTATGTTGGTAGGATGTAAATACATCGTGTGGTATCTATTCGAAACGATAAACATAGGATTTCACCAAATTTTATAAAATTTTAGGATTTTTATTTTTGTTATGTTGGTAGAATGTAAATACATCGTTTGGTATCCATTCAAAACGATAAACATAGGATTTCCCTAAATTTTATAAAATTTTAGGTTTTTTATTTTTGTTATGTTGGTAGAATGTAAATACATCGTTTGGTATCCATTCGAAACGATAAACATAGGATTTCCCTAAATTTTATAAAATTTTAGGTTTTTTATTTTTGTTATGTTGGTAGAATGTAAATACATCGCTTGGTATCCATTCGAAACGATAAACATAGGATTTCACCAAATTTTATAAAATTTTAGGTTTTTTATTTTTGTTATGTTGGTAGAATGTAAATACATCGTTTGGTATCCATTCGAAACGATAAACATAGAATTTCACCAAATTTTATAAAATTTTAGGTTTTTTATTTTTGTTATGTTGGTAGATTGTAAATACTTCGTTTGGTATTCATTCGAAACGATAAACAGGATTTCACCAAATTTTATAAAATTTTAGGTTTTTTATTTTTGTTATGTTGGTAGAATGTAAATACATCTTTTGGTATCCATTCGAAGCGATAAACATAGAATTTCACCAAATTTTATAAAATTTTAGGTTTTTTATTTTTGTTATGTTGGTAGATTGTAAATACTTCGTTTGGTATCCATTCGAAGCGATAAACATAGAATTTCACCAAATTTTATAAAATTTTAGGTTTTTTATTTTTGTTATGTTGGTAGCACTCCTTATCACGTTAATCTATTTCTATCTGAATGGATCTATCTAAAAAATTTTTGTTCCATTAGGGATCAAAATTACTAATAATAATATATATGTTCCTGTCTATCATCATTCTTCCTAAAGACGCTGGAGAGACTCATGGAAAACCACATGAAGGGAAGTATTGAGCCTTCGAGATGGTCCGAATCTCAACACGCATATAGAAAAGGGAAATCTGTAGAAACAGCCCTACATACTCTGATTCATAAAATTGAAAAATCTATGCATCACATAGAGAACACACTGGTAGCCTTCCTAGATATAGAAGGAGCCTTCAATAATATCAAGCCAGACGCGATAATCTCATCTCTGGTGGGTCTAGGGGTAGACACACCACTTACGGAGTTCATCAACCAACTGCTAAGAAGCAGAGTGATAAACTCTGAATTAGGGAAAGCCACGATAAGGAGATATCCGGTGAGGGGCACACCTCAAGGAGGAGTTCTATCACCTCTCCTGTGGAACTTAACCCTCAACAAAATACTAGTGGAACTGGACCAGGCAGGCTGCGAGGTAGTCGCCTATGCTGACGATATTGCCTTGGCGGCATCTGGAAAATTCCTAGATACGCTCTCATCCTTGCTACAGAGAGCTCTGACGAGGCTAACTAAATGGTGCAGTGAATGCGGACTTGGAGTGAATCCAATGAAGACAGAGTTGGTCCTCTACACAAAAAAGAGAAAGATCCCCCACCTTACTTTTACCGTCGGTAGGGGGAGTAACACTACGCCTTTCAGAGCAAGCTAAATTTCTGGGATTAACCCTAGATAACAAGCTAAACTGGGACCGTAATACACAAGAAAGGACAAGGGAAGCTTTATGTGCCCTGTATACTTGCAAAAAAGCCATAGGAAAGAAATGGGGCTTGCAACCCAGAATCACCTACTGGCTCTACAAAGTGGTTATTAGTATTAAGAATATAAAATGAAAGGATATCTGTTTTTGAACGGAAATAACATAGAATGTTTTTATTTAAACAAAATTGACAAATTTACAAAACAATAATATTTTTATGTATTGTATATGTTCACATGACTACGATGTTAGGTGGCAATAGTCGATTTCTCAACACCCCCACTCGACTCATTGCTGGTGAGACTCAAAAATTTTTTTAAATTCATTAAATTTATTTGCTCCCAGCGGTTTTGTCAAAATATCCGCAGTCATTTTTTGACTTTCACAATATTCAATTTTTATAATTCCTTCAATTATTAAATCTTTGACAAAATGATGCCTTACGTCGATATGTTTAGTTCTTGGTTGAACTTTTTCATTAGTTGCCAATTTTATACAACTTTGATTGTCTTCAAATATTCTTATAGGTAGTTTTGTTTCTATTTCAAAATCTTTCAATAATTCAATGTTCCACAATATGTCTTGACATGCTTGTGAGAGAGCAATATATTCAGCTTCAGTAGACGATAAAGCAACAATATTCTGTCTCTTGCTAGACCAATTGATTATATTTTCATTCAACTTTAGGATAAATCCACTTGTAGACTTCATGTCTTCATTATTTCCTGCCCAATCTGCATCAACATAAACATTTAGTTTTATTTCTTCTTTTATTCCACATATT
This sequence comes from Euborellia annulipes, assembly GCA_023213315.1. Taxonomy (NCBI): domain Eukaryota; kingdom Metazoa; phylum Arthropoda; class Insecta; order Dermaptera; family Anisolabididae; genus Euborellia; species Euborellia annulipes. The sequence continues at coordinate 27,194 of JAKCPI010000256.1, forward strand.
TTTAAATTTAAATTCTTCGAGCCATTTAAATATCTTAAAATTCTTTTTATAGCTATCCAATCCTTTTTCCTTGGATTCGACACTCTTCTACTTAGCACACCTATAGCAAAAGAAATGTCCGGTCTTGTGGTTGTAGATAAGTAAAGTAATTCCCCCACTGCTTCTCGATACATATCATTATCCAAAAATAATTCTTCATTTTCTTCATCTGTAAGATGGTCCATGTTCATTGGAGTGGACGCACTTCTTGACTCATTCATCCCATATTTTTCTAAAATTGCTTCTATTTTATTTGTTTGGTTTAAATAAAATGTGTTTCCATTTCTCCTAATTTGAATCCCTAAGTAAGATGATAGAAGAAAATAATTATGAAAATGAAAAAGTAAGAAGATCATCAAGAGATACAAAAGGAGTTCCTCCTGAAAGATTTACATGTATTGTTGAAAATATTGATTTTGAACGGAAATAACATAGAATGTTTTTATTTAAACAAAATTGACAAATTTACAAAACAATAATATTTTTATGTATTGTATATGTTCACATGACTACGATGTTAGGTGGCAATAGTCGATTTCTCAACA